>QXEO01000160.1:1894431-2159240 GCA_007115705.1 Dactylis glomerata | reverse complement strand
TATCTTAGAGTATCACCTCTCAAGGGAATGCAGAGATTCCAAGTAAAAGGAAAGCTTGCACCAAGATATATTGGACCCTTCAGGATACTAGACCGCAGAGGAGAAGTGTCTTATCAGTTGGAAATGCCCCCTGAATTGTCTGAAGTGCACGATGTCTTTCACGTGTCTTTACTTCGGAAATGTCTTGAAGTACCGGAGAAGCCAGAAATCTTCAAGAATATTGATCACCGTTCCATGGATATCAATAAGGATTTGACCTATCGTGAAGTACCTATCCGTATCCTCGAGGAAGCTTATCGAACCACTCGAACCCGAAGCATCAAGTTTCTGAAAGTTCAGTGGAGTAACCACACCGAAGATGAAGCCACTTGGGAACGAGAAGATTACCTTCAGAAAGAGTTTCCCAATCTTTTTAGTTCTTAACTAGTGAATCTCGGGGACGAGATTCTTTTTAAGGGGGGAAGATTGTAACAACTCAGAAATTGTAATCCACTTCTTATTAATTAATTGCCAAATTTTGGACCCAGATAAAAGTTTTTATCTATTATTTCATGCATACATGTATTTTCTATTATATGTCTTTTATGATTTCATGTGTATTATTATTTGTTGTGCACTAGTTAGTTAATTCTAACTTAACCAACAGAAGCAATTGAGAAGAATTATAGGAACCAAAGAAACCAGAAATAAAAATATTAAAGAAAAAGAGAAGAATAAGTGGATCTAGGAAATCTTATTGACTACCCTACTTTGAGCCTTTAGAATAAGAGATCTGTAATTCACCTCAGTGTTTGGCCAGTTAGTTGAGCTTGACCAAGTTGCAGACTAACTCAACCAAAAGGTTGCTATCCAAAATTCAAATCAGAACCTCACTCAAACTTCTGTCAAACTTTGAATCTGAAACAGTGACTATACCCAAAAATGCAAATAAGATTTCTGCAAAACTTAACATTTCTCTGTAACAAAAATATGACAGGAAACCTTGGCCAATATGTTGATCACCCAAAGTGGAAATTTTCAAAATTTCGAATTTGAACTTCTTGCGGGCATTTCGTCGAACACTTAACAGATGAAAATAGAGCAAATCTTAGTTACTGTGGTGATCACTGTCGCCGTTCGTCCAGTGCCTATAGCCATGCTCCTGGGAGGCGCCGCGGTCGAGCCCCGCTCCCTCTGCCCCGACCCGAGCCGTAAGAAGTGGAGGGAAGAAGTGAAATGCGCCCAGGGCCCCCTCCCAGTCTTTCTTCTTCTCTGCACGCTCCCGACCGCCATGCCCTCGCCAGCACCGACCCACAACCCTTCGCAGCCGAGGCGACAACCCCCCAGCACACCCCCGAGGCCGCCGTGCCCGGTGCGACCTCCGAACGCCACCAGGACCCCCCGCACTAGCCACGCACTGGTCGCCTTGCCCCCGGCCTCCCGCAACTATAAAAACCCCCGTCGATCACCCCCAGAGGAAGCACACACCCACCGCAACCGATCCCCACTCTTCTCTCTTCCTCTCTCCCCCGGAATCGTCCGAGCTCTGCACGGGAGCGCCGCCGCGTTCTGGAGGATTTCGGTTGCCATTGGAGCTGCTGCTGGTGCGAGGTGGAGGAGTCGAGCAACCGCCGTCGATCTGCTATTTCCCCGGCAAGCTCTGCTTCCTCTCCATCACGCCCTCGCCATCGAACACTCGTCTCTGCAACGCCGGTGAGCTCCGCCCTGGCCGAGGAAGACGACGCGTAGTAGCCGTTCGATCTAGATCCGAGGGTCGCGTACCGATTCGGTTTAGTTAAGTGACCTGACGGGTGGGACCCCCCTGTCAGGTTCTGTTTTAATTCTTTCCCGCCGCGCGAAACGTTTTCTGGGCCGGCCCGTTCGGGATTCGTTCAGGATTCGGCCCGGTGCGGTTAAGTTTCGGTCCGTTTCAATTTTTATTTTTCCCGCCCGTTTGAATTAATTCAAATAACTTTCAGTTGTGATTTTCAAACTTAAATTCCAAGAGTTTTAGAAATCCAATTGTAGCAAATGAATATGCTTTGGAAAGCTTATGAAATGCTCTACACTGTAGAATTGGTTAGAATTCAAATTGCGTTAGGAATTTAAATAAATAAGAATAGTGGGACCATAGCTTTATTAATTATAGAAAAATTCTATAGAATTATTTAAACCTCCTAAAATCTTGAAACTTGAATGGTGAACTTACAAAGTAACTCCCCTACTATTTAGTCAACCTTAATCAACTCAAACCTTGTTAGTGTTATCAATTAGACCCTAACCCAACTCTAGTTAGTAACATAAAATGATAGATCCCTATCATACACTTAGAATTAATTTGCCCTCATTACCAATTCACTTAGTTAATCCCTCCCCACTTGAACTAGCCCTATTAACCATAGTTACTCACCCATACTCCAAAAAGTAAACAACACATGGCATTGGTAGAAAATTTAACTTGCACACTCAATGCAAACTTGGAAGAAAAACTTGCAATCCAACTCCATAAAATGCCACATGAATGCTATTGTTAGCAAACAAGTATGTGTGCTTGGTGTGTTGTTAGCTTTGTGTAGTGATTGTGTGTTTTGTGTGATTTCATTATTAGACGCTAGTGTTGCTGAGGAGGATATTGAGGGGGGATATTACTATCAATAAGAAGAAGAAGAATACCCCAGACACTTTGCCAACCAAGGCAAGCCATCTTTTGAATCATACTCCAAATGCCTAGTTTTTACTATTGCATTCTACCTGTTTTAAGTAAATTGCATGATTGAATTGCTAGAGTAGAATGATAGAGGTGTTTGATATCTTGCTTAACAAGGGCATCAAGATGAGTTTATCCAACCATGTTTAGTTGTATCATCACTCAATGTAGTTGCTTAGTCGCTAATAAAACTGAGGCCATCGATAAGGGGAACCCTAGTTGAAAGGTGGTGACTTGAACTTGAAAACTTGAATTGGAGATTGCTCCTACATGATGGCTTTATGAAAGAAGTTAATCTTGACTAAGAACTATGAAAGGTATTTCTCAATGACAACGGGTGATGTACTATGTGAGCCAACCATACCGTATGACCACATTACCCCTGAATGGGAAGGGGCTTATTCCTAGCTTGTTTATTCTAGTATGGGAGGTCTTGTATCATCCTTTATAGAAGTATTCCATGCGTGGTTGCTTCCGAACCGAGTGGTCATTGGAAATTTTCCTTCCTGAAGATTTCCATCCATCCGGCATCCCGGAGCGGGCAAAACTAGAGGCACCGGAACGGGGAAATCCGTGTCTCGGGCTCTAGGGAAGGATCCTATACTAGAGTAGACAAGTGAAAGAGTTTGTTTGATTATCTGAACCCCGCATACCTTGTGTATGACGATCCGTGGATTTCTCCTGGCAGATGTATCGATTCTTGTGGGTAAAGTGTACCCCTCTGCAGAGGTTTCAAAACTATTCGAATAGCCGAGTCCGCGGTTATGGATAGTTGGCAAGCTGTACTTGACTTTTGTCAAGACTAAAAGTAACAATGGTGAACCTGGTGAATGACGTGACTTGACAATGATGTTGACACACTTGAAGTTCCTCTTTAGATTGAACTTAGAGAACTAAACCTCTTTTCTACCAATGAACATTCTTGGGAAATAAAACTAGCTTTTGCAAATAAACTTAGTGCTTAGTCCACCATATCAACCTTGCATATCTACTTCATCATTTCACTTATAAGATGGTTTGTGAGTGCATCCAATGTACTCATGGCTGTGTCCCTGACTATCAACTTGGCCAGACTATGGGGAAGAGTATCCAGAGGAAGGGTATGAAGAAGTGTACCAGAACTAAGATCGTCTCCATGAGTCACCATTGCCTGTAGGTGAAGGCATGGACCCGAAGACGTGATTTCCGCTGCTATATTGTGTTGTAATATGAACTTGGTCACTATGACCATTGTATTTGAACCCTCGTATTGTAATGTCTATGGAACTGGTTACCAACTACGTTATGTATATCGCAACAATGGTTCTGGGATTGCGGTGGAATACATAACGGGCACTCCAAATTTGTTATCAAATTTGAGGTCGTCACAGTCCACCATACATACCTATTAGCAATTTGCTATTCCAAGTACATTTGACTTGCTTTTATCGATCCTTCAAATTAAACTCTTTTTGGTGTTATGCGAAAATTGGTCAGTAAAGCTCTCACGAACCTGATGGCACACTTTACTTTTCTTGCTTTAAAATTTTGACATTGTGGCTCTCTTATGTTGAGTTGTTATGCTTGCAAGTTGTAAGTTAGAAATTAGCCCAGCCATGCGGTCATGGGGCAAGCTTTCAACATTGCACTATCTTTCATTTGAGGTTATATCATGATCTTTTGTTTATGAATACTCGCGATGTGAAATAAATTGGGAATCTTGCGGGATCATGGAATTTGTATATGTGTTAGAGAAACGCCTGGGCCGCTAATCTAAGCCATGCATAATTCATGATGAAAATTTACAGCATGCCCATAATGAACATTCGATGATGCATCTTACAATAAAAAGCTATACCAATGGTAAATAAAAGAGATGCCGAGGTGTTCATTGTCTATTTGTCCTATCATTTTGATGTGGGCTTGTTCCATGTCTTCGGGCACGGAGGCACCCCGTTGGCGGTTCTCGATGATACATGTATATTTACAATGACAAGAGCTTGCTTGGGACTCTAAGTAAAGTAGTATGAGGTTTGGATATTCGTACTTCACAGGACACAGGTTTTCAACTTATGATTTGTCAAGCATATGCATCATAAGTGTATTCTCATTAACTTTAACCATTCAAGATGCCTATGATGGGGGCAATGAGAGCTCAAAGCCGGTAAGTACCATAATTTTTGAAGGTTTATAAAACTTGCAATCACTGCTTCCCTCCGTGAAGGGCCTTTCTTTTACTTTTATGTTGAGTCACCACCTTCTACCTTTATGCACCGTCTAAGAGAGCATAGTTGTCATTCTGAGTATAATATGCATTGTCCCAAAGTTTTCATTGATTGATTCATAATGTTGGTTTCACTTGTTCTTAAATTACTTGTATCTAGTCACCCTCTTAAACTTGAAGGTGTCCTATACATTTATGTTTTGCTCTCTCATGAAGGACAAGCTGAAAACCATTTGTATGTTTTTCTATATGATTTGAACACACGTTTGACTTTTATTGTTTCATTTTCATGATCTTTCATTTGTGTTCTTTTTCATGTTATAACATGGTTGCTAAGTTTCTTCTATCAAGATTATATCTTTCATGCGCATAAATTAAGTTCTTCTGATCCCAGCGCACAATGATTATATAGATGATCAAGATTGCGTAGGTGTATGTCACCTCAAAAATTATTTCTTTTGTTATCACTTACCTACTCAAGGACGAGCAGGAGTTACGCTTGGGGATGCTGATACGTCTCTAACGTATCTATAATTTTTGATGCTCCATGCTTGTTTTTACACCATTTGATTAGTGTTTCGTTAAACTTCATGGCATTTTTATGCATTTTCTGGAACTAACCTATTAACGAGATGCCACAGTGCCAGTTCCCTGTTTTCTATTTTTTTTGTGTTTCAGAAAAGTTACACATGAAATATTCTCAAAATTGGATGAAACAAAAGCCGAACATCTAGAAATTTACCGAACCTTCCAAAGAACCGAAGAGGAGTCGGAGAGGGGCCACTGGGGGGCTGATACGTCTCAAACATATCTATAAATTTTTATGCCCCATGCTTGTTTTTACACCATTTGCCTAATGTTTTGTTATACTTCGTGGCACTTTTATACATTTTCTGGAACTAACCTATTAACAAGTCGTCACAGTGCCAGTTCCCTATTTTCTGCTATTTTTATGTTTCATAAGTGATACACAGGAAATATTCTCGGAATTGGACGAAACAAGTTTCTAAAGTCTTATTTTACCCGGAAGCTTCCAGAGATCCGAAGAGGAGTAGGAGGGGAGCCACAGGGGCCCCACATGCCAGGCCGGCGCGGCCAGGGCCTGGGCCGCGCCGCCCTGGTGTGAGGCCACCTGGCTCCACCTCTGACATCGCCCCTTCGCCTATAAAGACCCCCCGACGAGAAAAACCTAAGGACCCGATCAATTTTCCAGAACACATCGCGATCCGCCGCCGCCATCGACCCAAAGATCGGAAGGGTCCAGAAGCTCTTCTCGGCACCCTGTCGGAGAGGGAAATCACCACCGGAGGTCTTCTTCATCGCCATGCTTGCCTACGGAGCAATGAGTGAGTAGTCTACCTTGGACTATGGGTCCATAGCAGTAGCTAGATGGTTGTCTTCTCCACCATGTGCTTTATGTTTAGATCTCATGAGCTACCCTACATGATTGAGATCACCGGTATGTAATTCTACATGTTTGGTTTGTTGAGATCTGATGAATATTGGTGTTATGATTGAGTTGCTGTACTGAAATATATCTTTTGTTATCTCTATGTTGTTTATGATCTTGCATGCTCTCCGTTGTTAGTAGCTATCTTGGCCGAGTAGTTGTTAGTGACTCCAAGAGGGGGTATTTATGCTCGATAGTGGGTTCATGCCTCTATTTAAGCTGGGGGAGTGACAGAAACCCTTAAGGTTGTAGATGTACTGTTGCTACTAGGGAGAAAACAACATTCATATGCTCAAGGGCATATGCTTTGTTTATATTACACACTTTGCTTAATGCAATTATCTGTTGTTCGCAACTTAATACTCATGGGGTGTTCAAACGATATCCCCGTGAGTGGATTATTAGTCATAGATACAGTTGGATAGCGGTTTATGTATTTTGTTATAATGCCCAGAATAAATCTCATAGTGATCTTCTTGACATATCACGTTTATCTTTATTCTATCAATTGCCCAACTATAATTTGTTTACCCAGCATGCGTTATTTATCTTATGGAGAGACACCACTAGTGAACTATGGACCCCGGTCCTATTTTCATCATATTGCTATCACCTATTTACTTTACTCACACTATTTACTTTACTCGCATACTATTATCATTTTCCACTCGATACGCTCATACCCTTTGTTTCAAGCAAACCGGTGAGATTGACAACCTCATCGCAAGTTGGGAACAAAGTATTTGGGTGTGTTGTGTGTAGGTTCCGCGTTGCAGCTAGCAAGCAAAGCTTGGATGAGGCGCCATATATAAATTGTCCGAAGTTGTCGCAAACTAGCAAGCATCACCTTCAGTCGTATTGTCTGCTTTTCTCCTGATCGACTTAACCTTGGTTTCTTAACTGAGGGAAAATTAGCTGCTATACTCATCACACCTTCCTCTTGGGATTCCCAACGGGCTGGTCATTTACCACACATCAAGCTCTTTTTCTGGCGCCGTTGCCGGGGAAGAGTGGAAGACCTCTACAAGGGGAGTTTTTCGCACACACATCCTTTACTTTGTTTTATAGTTTTGCTTTACTTTATTTATTTTACCTCATTTGCATAGAGAACTGAAGCAGCGTTTGGCTCGGTATTGCTAGTTGGTCCGGCCCACTCCAGCAATCTTTTAAGCAAAATAGATGGTAGGTAGCGCGTGAGCCTTGAGGAGAAGGATCTGGGAAGGGCCTATGCGCAGCGTGTTAGCGGAGCGAGCGAAGCTCCTCCCACGAGCAAAGTTCCTATTTTTGTTTTCTTTTTTTCTATTTTTTTTGGATTTCAATAAAAATTTGAATTTGAACAAAATTCATATTTGGACAAAAATTTAAATCTGAACAAAATTCAAAGTTTAGCAATTTCCAAAATTGTTCAAACTTGAAAAAAAATTCAAACAAAAAATGTTAATGTTCAAAATATAAAAAATATTCAAACTTGAAGATTGTTTAGAAGTAAAAATGTTCAAACATAAAAATATTCAAATTTAAAAAATGTTCAAATTTTAAAAATATTTAGAAATTTTAAGATAATCAAGAATGAAAAAAGAAAAGGAAACGAATAACGAGAAGAAAATAGTAAAACTAAAAAAACAAAAAACAAAAATACCACACAAAAAACCCACCTACCGCCGCGTTAACGGACCGACCCAACGTCGCGCCCACGCGGGCGGAGCAGAGTTCCACCCCGCTAACGGACGGAGTATAGGAATTGCCCCCCTTTCCGGGTGCTCCTTTGCACTGCTTGACACGACGTTTCCGTGCCACGCCGCACAGGCCCACGCTTCCGATGGAATTAATGGGCCGACCCATATTTCCGGTCCGGATTTTTTATCCGGTTTGGGCCAGTTTTTAATGTTTCTCTCAATTTTTCTGATATTAAAAAAATAGAAAGTTTGAAATTTGACCATTCTTAAAACTTGAATAATTTTGTAAATCTGAACATATTTTGAAATCTGAACATTTTTAAAAATTTGAACATTTTTTAAAGTATGAACAATTTTTTGAAAATGACCATTTTTCATGTTTTGAAGTTTTCCACATTTCGAACATTTTTTCATATTTGAACTTTTTCACATTTTTCACATTTTTTCATTTTTGAACTTTTTCACATTTTGAACATTTTAAAACATTTTTCACATTTTTTAATTCTGAATATTTTTATATTTTGAACTTTTTTATTTCTAAATTCATGGATTTTGAAAATTATAAAAAATAATATAAAATAAATACAGAAATTATAAACATAAAAAAGAAATGAAAATAGAAGAAAAAATGAAAAATGAATGAAAAGAAAAAAGTCATCACGGGAACTCTTGAAATAGCGTGCTAAGATATGATATTGGGCCAGCCTACTTGACATCGAGTGTGAGAAAAACTTGTGCGGCGCGGGGTGGAACTCCAGCTATAAGCGACGTATAGGATTCTCCCCATTTCCTGGGTCCCCCAATGTTTCCCGGGCCGAATAAACACGGGTCGAACTGGCCCGGGGAAGCCCACCGGGCCGTTTGGATTTCCGTGTGGTGGGCTTTCCGTGTCTTTTCCGTGACCCTCCCTGGGAGGGCGTTCGTTCCACCACTCGAGAGGAGATGAGAGTTAGTCTAGGGTCGAATTTTAGATGGAGCCTGCGATTTTTAGATCAATCTCTAATTATCTTAAAAGAGAGAAACTATTGAAAGTCACAACGAGGGTAGGTGTTGATGAGCAGCTAGGCATATTCATGTATATGATCTCACACAATGATACCAATCAAGATGCGCAAACAAAATTCTAGCATAGCGCTGAAACAGTTCATAGGAAGATGATTTTCAACTTGATTCCAACCCTAGTCCAGAGATTTTTGTATTGACATCTAGGACAAGCTCTGAATTTTATTTTAGTCCTGGAAATAAAGAGCAATAAATCTTTTTGATACTGAAACTTATTCACATGCTATAATATTCTGTGAGACATTGTTCTACCCTCGCATTGCTGTATTTCTTGTTACTATCCGCCGCTTGTATTGGCCACATTTGCATGTTTGTCCTTTGTTTATGGGCTGTTATTTAGGTGCCCTGCAGATTGTATTTTTGTATGCATATGAAACCAATGGTGATGTGGTATCGTTGAGTGCTACTACCAATTTTTATGTTTCTCATCTATTTGTAATTACTTATCCTGATTGCATGCAAGAGAGTCTCCAGTTCAGTGTGGACTGTGTCAGAAAAAAAGTGACAGCTGAAGTTTTATGTTGTTGTCCCTCGGACTTGTAGCTTATTACAGACCGACAGCCGAGAAAACAATTCTTTGCCTAGACTTCCTCGCCCCGGCCCCTGGCTACCAAATGGTAACAACAAAATCTAAACTATATTAATTTTCTACAGGTGATTGTCGCCTGTCCGTACGTCGCAGCACCATCCTCCAACACATGCACCCGTGGAAAGAAAAAAAACACCCCATGCCCCCACGATCTAGTTGCCTGATGTCTACGCACTTCTATTCTTGTAGACACTTGTTGGGCCTCCAAGTGCAGAGGTTTGTAGAACAGCAGCAAGTTTCCCTTAAGTGGATCACCCAAGGTTTATCGAACTCAGGGAGGTTAGAGGTCAAAGCTATCCCTCTCAAACAACCCTGCAATTACGATACATAAAGTCTCTTGTGTCCCCAACACACCCAATACACTTGTCAGATGTATAGGTGCACTAGTTCGGCGAAGAGATAGTGAAATACAAGCGGTATAGATGATTATAAGTAGCAAACGTGATGTGAAATAAATATCGCTGCGAGCAAACAAGTAACAAAATAGCAAGTAAACGGTATGCAAAGCTTGGAAACAAGGCCTAGGGATCATACTTTCACTAGTGGACACACTCCCAACAATATAACATGACTGAACAAGTAACTTCTCTGTGCTAAGGTACTCTGAATTACTCTCCTATTGAATAACACTAATCATTGCGTAGTGGCTACAGAAGCACCCCTTAAAGTTCATCAAGTACTTGACAAACACCACTCATAGCGATAAACAAATCAGATCACAACTCAAGATAGAAATCATTGCAACTTAAACCAAGTACTAACACGGTGCACACACTGTCAACATTACACCATGAAAGGAGGAATAGATCACTCAAACTATCATAGCAATAATTATTCTCATAATCCACAAGAGATCACAATCATAGCCTAAACCAAGTACCACCATGATCCACGCACTGTCACCGTTACACCATGGCAGGAGGAATAGATTACTTTAATAATATCACTAGAGTACACAAAATATCTGAATAATAACATGTACTTGTTCAACATGATACAAAGCTCACGATCACATAAATATCACATCATGGGAGAGAGAGGTGAACCACATAGCTACCGGTAGAGCCCTCAGCCCCGGGGATGAACTACTCCCTCCTCATCATAGGAGACAGCAAGGTTGATGGAGATGGCGGTGAGGTCGATGGAGACGGCGGAGACGGCGATGGAAACCGATGGAGATGGCTCCGGGGGCACTTCCCCGTCCCGGCAGGGTGCCGGAACAGAGACTTCTGTCCCCCGAAATTCGTCGGTGGCGGCGGCGGAGCTACGGAACTCTTTCTGGAAATATGATCGGGGGCTTAGGTTTTTCCGTCCCGAGGCTTCTTATAGGCGAAGGGGTGTCTCGAGAGGGCAGCCAGGGGCTCCTCACATAGGGGTGGCGCGGCCAGGGCCTGGGCCGTGCCAGCCCCTTGTGAGGGTGGCCTCTGGCCCCTCTCCTTCCTCTCTTCGGATGTCTGGATGCTCCCGAGAAAAATAGGACTTCTGGCTTTGGTTTCGTCCAATTCCGAGAATATTTCCTGTGTATCACTTCTGAAACACAAAAACAGCAGAAAACAGGGAACTGGCACTGTGGCACTTCGTTAATAGGTTAGTTCCGGAAAATGCATAAAAGTGCCACTAAGTGTAACGAAACAATAGGCAAATGGTGTAAAAACAAGCATGGAGCATCAAAAATTATAGATACGTTTGAGACGTATCAAGCATCCCCAAGCTTAACTCCTGCTCGTCCTCGAGTAGGTAAGTGATAACAAAAGAATAATTTTTGAGGTGACATGCACCTACACAATCTTGATCATATATGTAAGCATTGATGAGCTGGGATCAATAGAACTTAAAACATGGGCATGAAAGATATAATCATGACAATAAGAACTTAGCAACCATGTTGTAAACATGCAAATGAACACAAACAAAAGATCATGATAATGAAACAATGAAAGTCAAACGTGTGTTCAAATCATAAGGAAAACATGCAGATGGTTTTCAGCTTGTCCTTCAAAGAGAGCAAAACATAAATGCATAGGACACCTCAAAGTTTAAGAGGGCGACTAGATACAAATAATTTAAGAACAAGTGAAACCAATCAATATGAGTCAATCAATGAACCTTGGGACAATGCATATCACACTAAGAATGACAACTATGCTCTCTTAATGGTGCATAAAGAAAGAAGGTGGTGACTCAACATAAAAGTAAAAGAAAGGCCCTTCGCAGAGGGAAGCAGTGATTGCAAGTTTTATAACCTTCAAAAATTATGGTACTTACCGGCTTTGAGCTCTCATTGCCCCCATCATAAGCATCTTGAATGGTTAAAGTTAATGCGAGAACAATTATGATGCATATGCTTGACAAATCATAAGTTGAAGACCTCGTGTCCCGTGAATACGAGTACCCAAACCTCATGCTACTTTACTTAGAGTCCCAAGCAAGGCTCTTGTCATTGTAAATATATGTGCATCATTGAGAACCGCCAATGGGGTACCTCCGTGCCCGATGACATGGAACAAGCCCACACCAAAATGACAGGACAAGCAGACAATGAACACCTCGACATCTCTTTTATTTGCTATATTGTTTAGCTTTTTATTGTGAGATGCGTCGTCGAATGTTCACCATGGGTATGCTGCAAATTTCCACCATGAATTATGCATGGCTTAGATTGGCGGCCCAGCGTTTCCCTAACACATATAAAAACTCCATGATCCTCACAAGATTCCCAACTCATTTCACACCGCGGGCATCCATAAACAAAAGATCACGATATCAACTCAAAAGAAAGTGCAATGTTGAAAGCTTGCCCCATGACGGCATGGTTGGGCTAGAATCCAACTTACAACTTGTAAGCATAACAACTCAACATAAAAGACCACAATGTCAAATTTTTAGAACAGGAAAAAGTAAAGTGTGCCTTCCGGTTCGTGAGAGCTTTACTAACCGAGTTTTGCATAACACTGGTAAGAGTTTAATTTGAAGAGAATATAAAAGCAAGTCAAATTTACTTGGAATAGCAAATTGCTAGTAGGTATATATGGTGGACACAATGGAAAACTTGGCTTTTAGGAGTTGGATGCACGAGTAGAGCTCATACTCAGTACAAGGTGAGGGCTAGCAAAAGACTGGGAGCGACCAACTAAGAGAGCAGTAATGGCCATAATCATGCAAAGCGACAAAGCGACATTAAAAGAAGCATACGATGGCATCAAAAGTCAAAAACTAAATGATCATGAAGGCTAATGGCGACTTTGGAAGAGTCTAACATGTGTGAGCATGCGCCAAGTCAACCCAAATAAAGCATCAAGGAGAAAACCAAAATAATGCTTCCATACAATAAAAACAACGCATGATTTTTTCAAAGGCTCATTAAGCAATCTCAGTTATTTGAGACAAGTCATGCTACAGCAAAACCACTAAGCATACTATCAAAAAGACATCAAGCATGACATGAAAAAGCCTAAGCCGCAGTCTACACAAGCTCCTTCTTGTACCACTATTTTGCACAAAGCTTTTTCTCTTTTCCAACACCATTTGAAATTTTTATAGACACCTCCTTTGATGAAAACCAATGAAGACCAGAGGCAAAAATACACCTTGATGAAAAGATATGGCAAGATCTGAACGCAAATCAAGGTGAAAATGAAAACCAAAAGCAGTAGCAGAAAAAGAAGAACACTCGATGAACGATAAGAGTGAAAACGGAGTGTTCTTGGCAAATGAAAGGCGAGTTCATATCCTCCAAAAGAAACATGATGTGATCTAACCATTTATTGCAGCAAACAAAACTAAACTAATTAAGAAAACTAAAACAACTGACGCTCCAAGAAAAACACATAGTGCATGAAGCAATAAAAATATAGTGTCTTGAAAGGTGACCTGATTTTTGCCGATGAAGAAGGGGTGCCTCGGGGGCATCCCCAAGCTTTGACGCTTGTACTTCTTGGATATTTCTTGGGGTGATGCATGGGCATCCCCAAGCTTGATCTTTTGTCCATTCTTCATCTCATCTCATCATTCTCCAATCCCTACACTTGAAAACTTCCTTCATACAAAACTAAACACAATTCTATTAGCAACATTAGTGTAAGCATAAAATATATTCAACCTCTTTTAGCTTCAGGTTTCAACCCAAAACCACCACATATAAAGTATATACTACTGTAGCAACTTCCACAAGAGTTCTATGATTAAAAAGAACTCAAAAGAAAGCGATAAAGTGGCAAAAACAAATATTGGCAGAAATCTGTCAAAACTGAACAGCTGACAAAGGTCGAATTTTTGAGGGATTTTCTGTTGCTCAAATCAAAAAGTGTTCAACTAACGAAAGTTTGGATATAACCTGGGGCATATGCACAAGTAATCGCAGGTCCAAAAGATATACAGAGAATTTATGCGAATTTTTACGGTGCAGCACCGAAAACTGTTTCAGGACAGCAACATCCCCAAATCTTACCTCACTCAAATTAGAGGCTTCCCTTGACACAACAACGAAATAAAAAGGATAAGGAGCGGTTATTACAGTAGTAATAACTTCCAAGACTCAAATAAAAGAAAAGGTACTGAAAATAAACAATGGGTTATCTCCCAAGAGTGCTTTTCTTTAACGCCTTTGAGCTAGGCGCAGTAATTTGCAAAGATGCTCATGTGGGCGCCATATAAGAGCTTGAGGTAAAGGCGCCATATAGGAATTTAAAGCAATAGAGAGCATCAAAAAGCAAGTATGGAACACATTTAAATCTAAACCACTTCCTATGAAAAATAGTCTTGTAAAGAGACAAATCATGAAAGCGCAAAGCAAAAAGCATAGGAAGGCAAAACAAGTATAACTTCAAGAATTGCAATATAAAGAGGGGAAACTCAATATTGTTGAGATCCATCAAACCATGTTTCCCTCTCTCATAGTAACTTTTAGTAGCATCATGAATAGAACTAACAATATAACTGTCATTTAAAGCATCCCTATCATGAGCCACATGCATAAAAGGATTAATACTCCCTACTTGAACAATAGTAGTAGGAGCAGATTCAACAGAATAATTATTCTCATCACCATAATCATCAAAAACAGGAGGCATATTGTAATCATAACTAATTTTCTCCTCAAAAGTAGGTGAACTGAAAATATTATACCCATCATCACAAGCTAGAGAACTACTATGTCGCAAAGCATACTCGTCAAACATATCATCATAAGAAGGAACATGGATAGCACTGATGGTACAACAATTATTAACCTTAGAATTGGTACCAAAAAGATTTTCAATATCAAAAGTAGAGTGCTTTTCCCAATCATGATCACTAACATAGGTAACAGGCATATGAACATCATCCCAATCAGAATTATCATAATCTATAGCAGGATCATAAAGCTTAAGGGAAGATACCGTGTCCTCTCGCCTTTTACTCCTCTTCTTCTTCTTCTTCTTCTTCTTCTTCTTACTCTTCTTACTCTCTCCTTTAGGAGGAAGAGACTTGAAGGACATCTTCTCCACATATTCTTTAGGAGGGAAAGGCATCTTCTCCACATAATCTGGTTTGCTGACAGAAACAACAGAAGAAACTTTGGAGGATTCCTCCTCTCTATTAATAATATCGAAACATCTATTAGTCCTGTCATAGCTTGGCAAAACATCATGTTTAATAAGATCTTGTAAGTAAGTATTTGCGAGGCAATCTTTAGCACAATAGAGATGACAACCAACAAGGGTGCTATTAATATCAACATCATTCATGTCTATCAAAGCAAGCTTTCTAGATATCTCTTCACAATTCAAAAACAAAGTAAGCTCATCATGCTGATTGAGAGTAATCTTATCATCACAATACAAATTTGCGGTACTCGTTCGATTAATTGGACATTGAAAATTAAAGTGACCTTTTTCACCGCAATATTCACAAAGAAAAGGATAAAGCTCACAAACCCATTCGCCAAGCACATCTAGGCCCCCTTCTTTTCAGCTTATTTTCCAGATTCTCCCAGAAGCTACCCTCCACCAGCTTCTCCCAGAATCTCGTTTCTAAAATTTTCACAACAATCTAGATTAGTCTTCCCAATACTTATCTAGATTGTTGTGAAAATTTTAGAAACGAGATTCTGGGAGAAGCTGGTGGAGGGTAGCTTCTGGGAGAATCTGGAAAATAAGCTGAAAAGAAGGGGGCCCTAGATCCTTGAGCCACATGCTGGTTTCTTCATTTGCGTGGGTGATGCAATAATCTTCCTTGTTGTAACTCTGTTCACAAGGTCTATGTACTCCGCAAAAATTAACATGCTTATAAGAAATAGTACTTTGAGAAGTTTGAGCATGTTTATTGCAATCATCAACAACAATATCACTTTCTATGCAAGTGTCCTTAAAAGGTTCATGATACACGTCCCCATTTCCTTTAGGAACATTCATATGGGAAGCAAAGGCTTTAAAGCAATCAACCATAATTTGAGGATCAAGACCATATTTAGCACTAAGCTCTTGAAAATTAGCAGTTTCAGCAAAAGACTTAATGCAATCAAACTCATAATTCATACCTGATCCTTTACCTTTGTCGCTATCCCAACCTTCAATATTGTTTTGAATTGTCTCAAGCAGACCCCACTTGGTGTCGACATCCTTGCTTGTGAAAGACCCATCAAAGCATGCATCTAGATAGTCCTTGTAATATCCTGAAAGCCTTGCATAAAAATTATTAATAACAATATTACGAGGAAGATCATGAATAGGACATTTATGCATTAGTAACTTCAATCTTCCCCACGCTTGGGCAATGCTTTCTCCCTCATGAGGCCAAAAATTATATATCTGATTACGATCTTTATGAATCTCACTTGGAGGATAGAATTTAGAATAAAAGAGAGGTACAATTTCCTCCCAGCCAATAGATGGACCATCATCAAGCAGCCGATACCATTCCTCAGCTCTGCCTTTCAGTGACAAAGAGAATAACTTCTTCTTAACTTGGTTCATTGAAATACCTGCACACTGGAACAACTCGCATAATTCATGTATAAAAAGCAAATGATCACCAGGATGGACAGTTCCATCTCCAAAATAGCAGTTATCCATAACACGCCTAACAATTTTCATAGGTATTTCAAAAGGATGAGGAGCACAAGCATCATTAGAAACATCACATATGGGAGATAAAATATCATCAGAGCAAACTTTCTCCACTAAAGCTAGGGGACTAAAAATATCATACTCAACAAAACCAGCTTCCCCAAGCTTAGACTTTTCTATAGCATTAGCATTAACAGTATTCAAAGCATTCGTACTAATAACATTGCTATGCGAAATAGGCTCCAAAGGATTTTCAATTTTCTCTTCAAATCTAAAATCAGGAAAAAGACTAAAGAACTCTTTATTTTCCATTAAGCCTAACTAGTGAAAATAAAAAACAAGAAACAAAAAGATATAATTGCAGAATCTAAAGGAAATAACTCCGAGCACTCACACAGGAGGATGCGAGTACCTTTTACCTTACCTCCCCGGCAACGGCGCCAGAAAAGAGCTTGATGTCTACGCACTTCTATTCTTGTAGACACTTGTTGGGCCTCCAAGTGCAGAGGTTTGTAGAACAGCAGCAAGTTTCCCTTAAGTGGATCACCCAAGGTTTATCGAACTCAGGGAGGTTAGAGTTCAAAGCTATCCCTCTCAAACAACCCTGCAATTACGATACAGAAAGTCTCTTGTGTCCCCAACACACCCAATACACTTGTCAGATGTATAGGTGCACTAGTTCGGCGAAGAGATAGTGAAATACAAGCGGTATAGATGATTATAAGTAGCAAACGTGATGTGAAATAAATATCGCTGCGAGCAAACAAGTAACAAAATAGCAAGTAAACGGTATGCAAAGCTTGGAAACAAGGCCTAGGGATCATACTTTCACTAGTGGACACACTCCCAACAATATAACATGACTGAACAAGTAACTTCTCTGTGCTAAGGTACTCTGAATTACTCTCCTATTGAATAACACTAATCATTGCGTAGTGGCTACAGAAGCACCCCTTAAAGTTCATCAAGTACTTGACAAACACCACTCATAGCGATAAACAAATCAGATCACAACTCAAGATAGAAATCATTGCAACTTAAACCAAGTACTAACACGGTGCACACACTGTCAACATTACACCATGAAAGGAGGAATAGATCACTCAAACTATCATAGCAATAATTATTCTCATAATCCACAAGAGATCACAATCATAGCCTAAACCAAGTACCACCATGATCCACGCACTGTCACCGTTACACCATGGCAGGAGGAATAGATTACTTTAATAATATCACTAGAGTACACAAAATATCTGAATAATAACATGTACTTGTTCAACATGATACAAAGCTCACGATCACATAAAGATCACATCATGGGAGAGAGAGGTGAACCACATAGCTACCGGTAGAGCCCTCAGCCCCGGGGATGAACTACTCCCTCCTCATCATAGGAGACAGCAAGGTTGATGGAGATGGCGGTGAGGTCGATGGAGACGGCGGAGACGGCGATGGAGACCGATGGAGATGGCTCCGGGGGCACTTCCCCGTCCCGGCAGGGTGCCGGAACAGAGACTTCTGTCCCCCGAAATTCGTCGGTGGCGGCGGCGGAGCTACGGAACTCTTTCTGGAAATATGATCGGGGGCTTAGGTTTTTCCGTCCCGAGGCTTCTTATAGGCGAAGGGGCGTCGCGAGAGGGCAGCCAGGGGCTCCTCACATAGGGGTGGCGCGGCCAGGGCCTGGGCCGCGCCAGCCCCTTGTGAGGGTGGCCTCTGGCCCCTCTCCTTCCTCTCTTCGGATGTCTGGATGCTCCCGAGAAAAATAGGACTTCTGGCTTTGGTTTCGTCCAATTCCGAGAATATTTCCTGTGTATCACTTCTGAAACACAAAAACAGCAGAAAACAGGGAACTGGCACTGTGGCACTTCGTTAATAGGTTAGTTCCGGAAAATGCATAAAAGTGCCACTAAGTGTAATGAAACAATAGGCAAATGGTGTAAAAACAAGCATGGAGCATCAAAAATTATAGATACGTTTGAGACGTATCATTGCCTCTCCCGTCTTGACAATTCTTTTTGGTCCAATCCCTATCCCCACCCCGTCTCCTCTTCCTCTCGCGCTCGCCATCGCTGCCACCTCCCAGAGCCGGCCGCTGCCACGACCCTACCAGACTCCACCTATGTCCTTGTCTCCTCTCTCTGTCTCGACAATGCCGCCGCCCGGACCTGGTACCATCGCCTTGTCACGCAGTCGGTCATGCCTTAGACGTGGGCGGGCGCCATCAGTGCAAGAAGGCGGGAATTAGGATGCCGCCGGGTGTGTTGTGTGCGTGAGTGCTAAGTTAATTATCTCTGCGTGTGGGCCTGCGTGCCAGCTGTGTGCGTGGGTATAAGTTTGGCGTTGCCTGTAACCGAATGATTATGATTGAACTGAGTAAAGGAAACAAGATCTTCATCCTGTCTCTTCTCTCTCGTTCTCTTCTTCCTGCTCAAGAAATCATCCGATCCCCAAATCTAGCCATCATACTAGATCGGGGTGGTACAATTGGTATCAGAGGCGTTTTCGATCCAAGGGGCTAGGGTGTGTGCTCCCAATTCGCTGCGTTGGAGCTGTCAAATCCAGAGATCGGGTTCGTTTGTGGAGTGGATTTCTTCGTTCCTCCACCAAATCGATTCCCCGTGATCTGTTGGCTCCGCCGGTGAGGAGTCACGACGGCGCCGTCTAAGCAAGCCAAGCCGTCTCCCCAGACTGCTCTTGTTCTCGACGCGATGGGTGAGGTGGCGGCTTCCACTGAGTCCGCGCTCACCGAGATCCGATCGGCGGTGGATCTGATGCACGGCCGCGTGGCGTCCATGGACACCACGCAGCAGTCGCTGGTCGCGCAGTTGGATCTCATCTCCGCTGCGGTTCAGGACGGGGCGAAGATGCACGCCGACGCTGCGCGTCATCTCGCCGCGCTCGATCAACGGCTGGCAGCAACGGCGCAGGCGTTGGAGAGGATGCAGGCCCCGTACCCGGAGGAGGACAACCCGGATCCCGAAGATGGTGTGGTGGGTGGGCGTGGTTCGCTCACCACTGCTCGCGCGTCGTGGACCGGCAACCATCCCGGGGCGTCATCGGCACATCATGGGGAAGCCTCAGCTGCTGCAGCGCACGGTGGCGATAAATCTGGCGGTGGTGTTCATGGAGGCGCTGGCGGCGGTGTTCATGGAGGCGCGGGCGACGGTGTTCTCGGCAGTGCTGGCGGCGGTGCTCTTGGAGGCGCTGGTGGCGGTGTTCTCAGAGGCGCTGGTGGCGGTGTCCTTGGAGGCGCTGGTGGCGGTAGACATGGCTATAATCCGGATTCTTCAACCAAGCATAACCTGAAGATGTCGTTCCCTCGATTCGATGGTGAGAACCCCCGCGTTTGGAAGGATAAGTGCTTAGATTATTTCCGTTTGTTCAATGTAAATCCTTCGCTCTGGCTGGTGTCTTCCACACTTCATATGGATGGAAATGCTGCATTATGGCTGAAGGCATACAAGCTGCGGCATGAGATTGCTTCGTGGCCTGCTCTGATGACTGCAGTGATAGAGAAATTCGGGGCCGATGACTATCGCAAGTATCTGAAGCAGCTCATGTCTCTCAAGCAGAAGGACTCGGTAGAAGAGTATCAATTGCAGTTCGAAGCACTTTCTTACCAGATCTCCATCCTTAATCCGTATTATGATGAGCAGTTCTTCGTTACCCAGTTCATTCGAGGCCTTAAGCGCGAACTGCGTAGTACCGTTGAGGCTCAGGTGCCGGACTCTGTAGAGAGGGCCATTCTGCTCGCGCGTGTTCAAGAGGAGGTGCTGGCTGATGCTAAACCATGGGCACACAAGCCAGGGCAGGCTAAAACTTGGGCACAGGACAACACTGCTCCTCGCGCAGATGCAGCCCGGCCAGCGGTCCGAGTCGGCGGAGGCGATTTGTGGCGTGATCGTCAACTCCGCGACTACAGGCGTAACAATGGGCTGTGCTATCAATGTGGAGACAAGTTTGATCCGACGCACCAGTGTGCCAAGAAAAAGAATGCAGAGTTGCATAACACAGAGCTGGACGAGCATACTGAATTTCTTTCTGAAGAAGTGTTAAATTTGATGGAACTGCATGACATTGCTCAAGCTGAACAGCTGAGTTTATAAATTCATGCTATGGCTGGGACTGAGGGTGCTGAAACTCTGAAGCTGCGTGCCCTCGTGGGAAATCAAGTCTTACTCATTCTGGTTGATTCGGGTAGTAGTAATACTTTCCTCAATGCAAATATGGTGGACAGGTTACACTGCTCTGTCACAACTACTGCGCCCATTCCTGTTAAACTAGCAAATGGATCTTTCATGCAATGCACTGAAATGGTACCTGATATTTCTTGGTGGTGTCAAGGAGAAACTTTCTCCACATCCATGCGAGTGTTGGAATTAGGAGCATATGATGCTATTCTGGGAATGGATTGGCTCAAGTCACACAGCCCCATGGTGACTGATTGGGAAAATCACTGCTTAGCTTTTCCTCATAATGGCAAGTTTGTGAAGTTAACTGGAGTAGCTGCACCAGTTCTAGCACCTGTCAGGGAGTTACCAATCGAGCAACTCATTAAGTGGTACAAGGGAAATGAAGTGTGGGCTTTAGCTATTGTGCAGCCAGAGGGTGAACAGACACAGTCACAAATTGCTCCTGAAATACAAGCTGTCATTGATCAGTTCCCAGATGTGTTTGCCACGCCCACTGACTTACCTCCAGCAAGAGACTATGATCACACTATTCCTCTCAAGCCCGGATCGGCTCCTTTCAATGCACGTCCATACAGATATTCCCCAGCACACAAAGATGAAATAGAGAAGCAGGTTCGAGCAATGTTAGAGGCTGGTACCATCATACCCAGCATGTCTCCCTATGCGTCACCTGTGCTGTTAATTCAGAAGAAAGATGGCTCTTGGAGGTTTTGCGTGGATTATCGACGCTTGAATGAGTTGACCATCAAAAACACTTTTCCCATGCCAGTTATTGATGAACTTTTGGACGAGCTGTCCGGTGCCAAATTGTTCTCTAAGTTGGATTTAAGGGCAGGCTATCACCAGATTAGGGTTTTGCCGTCTGATGAGCACAAAACCGCGTTCAAAACTCATCAGGGACATTACCAGTTTCGTGTGATGCCCTTCGGACTGTGTAATGCACCAGCCACCTTCCAGTGTGTCATGAACCTGGTACTCAGCCCTTGTTTGCGCAAGTCAGTTCTCGTTTTCATGGACGACATTCTTGTATACAGTTCATCAGTTTCTGAGCATGTTACACACCTCAGAGAGGTCTTCACCTTGCTGCAGCAGCACAAGCTGTATGTGAAGGCGAGCAAGTGCTCTTTTGCTTGTGCTAGTCTGGAATACCTTGGGCACATCATTTCAGAGAATGGGGTGGCTACTGATCCTCGCAAGACTGAGGCCATGGTCAAGTGGCCACAGCCTACCTCACTTACTGAGCTGCGCGGTTTTCTGGGTCTTACCGGTTACTACCGTAAATTTGTCAAGAACTATGCGATCATTGCACGCCCGTTGACAGCATTGCTGAAGAAAAAAGGGTTTGTCTGGACTGAGCACGCAACAGCAGCGTTTCTGGCACTGAAAGAAGCTATGGTGTCTACACCCGTGTTGCAGTTGCCCAACTTCCAAAAGCAGTTCGTGATTGAGACAGACGCTTGTGATCTTGGCATCGGGGCAGTGTTGATGCAAGATCAGCATCCGGTCGCCTTCCTCAGTAAACCGCTTAGTGCGACGCATCAGCAGCTGTCCATTTACGAAAAGGAGTTCCTCGCCCTGCTCATGGCTATAGAGCGATGGAGGCCATACCTGCAGCGAGGCGAGTTTCTGATCAGAACTGACCACCACAGCCTGTGCTATCTGGAGGATCAAAACCTGCAGTCCCCGCTGCAGCGCAAGGCCATGGCGCGGCTGATGGGTCTTCAGTTCAAGATCACTTATCGCAAAGGGGCGGAAAACATTGCAGCTGATTCCCTTTCGCATGTCGGGCATCTGATGGCAATTCAGGCTTGCTCCGAGGTGCAACCGGTGTGGATTCAGGAGATCGTGAACTCCTACGTCACTGACCCAGATGCCCAACGGCGGTTGACTGAATTGGCGGTGGCCAGCCCGGACGAGCACGGGTACTCTTTGCACCAGGGGCTGATTCGATACCATGGACGTGTCTGGCTTGGGGCAAATTCGGCTCTACAGACGAAGCTCATCTCTGCTTTCCACGCCAGTGCCATTGGAGGGCACTCCGGCGTTTAGGCAACATATCAGCGCCTGAAACGGCTGTTTGCGTGGCCAGGCATGAAACTGGCGGTCACGGATTTTGTGCGCCAGTGTGACATCTGTCAGCACGCAAAACACTCCAACCAGCACCCTCAAGGCTTGTTACAGCCTCTGCCGACTCCTCAAGGTGCCTGGCAAGACATCATTGTCGACTTCATTGAAGGCCTGCCTATGTCTGAAGGTGTCAACACGATAATGGTGGTGGTCGATCGGTTCACTAAGTACAGTCATTTCTTACCACTGAAGCATCCATTCACAGCACCCCAGGTTGCTCGTCTCTTTGTCAATTCGGTGGTCAAGCTGCATGGGATGCCTCGTTCCATCGTGTCTGATCGCGATCGTATATTCACCAGCCATTTTTGGCGTTTGTTGTTTGAGAAGCTGGGCACCAAACTGAAGTATTCCACAGCATATCACCCACAGACCGACGGTCAGACGGAGCGAGTGAACCAAAGTCTGGAGATGTTTCTTCGATGCAGCATTCAGGAAAATCCCACATCATGGAAGAAGTGGCTGCCTTTAGCTGAGCTTTGGTACAATTCATCGTTTCACACCTCCATTGGCTGTTCACCGTTCAAGGCTTTATATGGGCACGATCCAGATTTTGGCGCCATGCCCATAGCATCAACTGATCCAGCTGTTCCTCTGTCAGAATTGATCACGGACAGAGCTGCTCATTAGGAGTTGCTGAAGAAGAATTTGGCGGCTGCTCAAAACCGCATGAAGCTCAAAGCCGACCGCAATCGCACGGAGAAAGAATTTCCAGTGGGTGACAAGGTTTTACTCAGGCTACAGCCGTACGTCCAGCAATCGGTGGTGAGTCGCCCTTTTCCCAAGATCGCATACAAGTTCTTTGGGCCATATACCGTGCTGGAGCGCATTGGCAAGGTGGCGTACCGCTTACAGCTGCCACCGGACAGTCGAGTGCACCCGGTGTTTCACGTGTCGCAGCTCAAGGAGTATCGACCTGACTATACTCCTGTGTTTGCCGATCTGCCCAACATACCAACGCTTGATACTGCAGAGCCGGTGCCTGAAAGGATACTTGACAGGCGCATGGTGAAAAAAGGGGGCTCGGCCATCACTCAGGTTCTGCTCAAGTGGACTGGCATTCCTGAAGATTCGGCAACGTGGGAAGATTGGAGTACTCTGGTGCATCGTTTCCCATCTGTTCTTGCTTGGGGACAAGCAAATTCTGCTCCGGGGGGTACTGTCACGCAGTCGGTCATGCCTTAGACGTGGGCGGGCGCCATCAGTGCAAGAAGGCGGGAATTAGGATGGCGCCGGGTGTGTTGTGTGCGTGAGTGCTAAGTTAATTATCTCTGCGTGTGGGCCTGCGTGCCAGCTGTGTGCGTGGGTATAAGTTTGGCGTTGCCTGTAACCGAATGATTATGATTGAACTGAGTAAAGGAAACAAGATCTTCCTCCTGTCTCTTCTCTCTCGTTCTCTTCTTCCTGCTCAAGAAATCATCCGATCCCCAAATCTAGCCATCATACTAGATCGGGGTGGTACACGCCTCGCCGTTCCGCCCTCGCGTCTGGCTAACCCTAGCCATCAAAACTCCAGATTGCCACTGCAACTCTCTCGTCCCCCTGCATGCCAGTACTGATGGAGTACTGAAGGAGGACACGGTCTTGGCTTCCTCGGAGGACGAGCACTGGCGACGCACTTAGCTGCCCGCGAGCGGCGTTCTGACGGAAAGCAGGGCTGGTGCGACGGCTGGTTCCCGGTGGAGCGACGGACGAGCGGCTGGCCCTATTCTACGCTGACCTCTAGAACGCAGCCAACTCCGCATCGGCCATCGCTGGCCAGTTCATCTTCCTCTTCACCACCTCGTCTGCACGCCAGGCAACTGCCTCCAAGGCCACTTCAGTGAAACGGATGCTTTACCAAGGAACCGCTACTGAGGTGGTGGCGGTAGAGGCAGAGACCTTGGAGACTATTCAGTTGGTCTAGAATCTTGGCTTTGGTGCTTTGGTGATTTCGTTGCCTCGCCGTGTTTGGGCAAAACTCTGTTTGCGGCCGGACGCGTCGTTCACGAGCTGAACCGTCTTCCAGTGTCATGAACTCTCTTTATCTGTTTACTGATGTTATTAAAGCTATATCCTTTACTCAATGTGTGTTCCTTGGTTCGAGGTAAGATGACGTTCAAATTTAGATCAATTTAAGTACTGTTGATTGCTCGGGACCCTTCAGGAACCAAGTTCTGACCAACTGGTCGCTTGTGTCTTCAAAGGACTCTTTCCTCTAATCCATAGGCCAAGATAACATTTTGCTCTGCTTGGTTATGGGAAAGATCAGTCAGACATATGACAAGTGAGATGGCATTCCTCCCTTGCTCATCAATCAGTCAGGTAACTAATCAAGAAAATTTCCATATGACAAAATTTGTTGTCTGTAATACAGGATCGCGATGAAGATAATACAAGGTTAAGGAAAATATATGGTGCTAATTATTGCGATCATGCAGAGAAAATTGTCCAGGTGAGCTCTCTCATCTATGAAACAAATATCCAACTACATTTTTTAATTCGGACACTGGTCACTAAATTTGAATAGTACTTAATGCCAATTATATTTCCTCATTTGTGCACAATCAGTGTTTGTTCCATTGGGAAATGATAGTATTGGACAGCGCACAAATGCAATTTTCCTAAACCTCCCTGTCAATAACTGTTCCTATATGTTCATGTTTTCACTTCAGATGTGTCTTTTCTTATTGTCTATAATGTTTGTAATATGATGGCAAAAGATCCATTTTTGTTCCTTGTTATTTTGTTGAAGCTCTTTTGTGTTGTACTGCTAAAAAATAGTCTTCTACTTGCAGTATCTTGAAGGGAGCAAGGTTTTGATATTTATTTCCTAATGATATGCAGAGCCGTGTGTACTACCAAACCTAATTTGAGAGCATGGCTTGTTTAGATTAAATTTCTCTATATACAGAACATTTGATCTAATAGCAAGTTGGTTTTCGGGTTAGCTTAACACAGCAGTCGCAATCGGGTACACCATCCTTACGCTGACATGCTATGGACAAAGCCTTCCGTATCACTTACACAGTGTTGACTTTATGCTTCTTCACGTGCTCCTTGTTTTTCTTGGCATCACAAAGCTCCTGCTTCAGACCCTTTGTGTTGCTTATTAAGGCCATTTTTTGCAATCTTTCAGGCGAACAACATGAATTTGATTAATAGTTCCACAGGTAAAATTTGAACTTCAGAACTGCTAATAAACAAAATCGCTACAAATCTCCTGGTCTTGAATGTAGGTCCTGGCATGTATGCCATCAATTTTATTATCTGAAACATTTTATCTCTTAAGGATATTAATTAATAGTTGTGAGGTGGGAGCTGTTAAGGGCTGATGGCACCAGCTACAACCAAACCATTAGGATAATAATATTTGATGAAGAAAATATAGTTTCACATTGGATTTACCTTCTTAGCATGAACATGAGTCTTCATTTCTTCTTTTATAATGTAACTAGGTAGAAAGGCGCGGCTTGCCGCGCACTTGCCCGCCTACGGCGGTCAAACAAATATGAATAACCGATAAAACATAAAATTGAAACTGTATCTGGTTGGTAAATAAAATTTACATGTTATCTCCATATTCCTATAAAATACACACGGAAAATGCTATTGTAGTCAAGATATTTTTAATTTAGGAGTCCACATCATAGTAATAGGATATATGATGGCTTAGCAGTTCATCGAGCTTGCAGTGTGTCAGTAGAGCGACAATAACATCATTCACAAATGATAGAGGGGCTTTGCTTGCGTCATATGAAATCTTGGTCCTGATCATCGCCTAGCCAAGAAGTTTTCCGTCGAGCATTCCTTTAGTCATGTTTGGCCCTCGGCACAAGATGAACCAATGCCTGGACCACCTCCTACATCCATGGCCTGATCTCTACTTGAGGATGCAACAATGTCCACCTCTAGAAAAATGCACCCATTACTCTTTTCTGCTGCCTGTGGAGGTTAATCTAGTGGTATTCATTAGATGGTCACCATGAGCTAGCACCCAACAAAGAAGGCAATGATCATCCCTTATAACCCATACCATGACCCCCCTCAACTTCGAACTCGGCTGCACAATCATCCCAAAGAGCCAGTTTGATCTCATGGCATCTATATATTTAGATAGAACTTAATAATTCGCCGCATGAAGCATATGTATACAGATACCATGATTAACTCATTCCACATTTGTTGTACTGCTCGTATGCAGCAATACCTGCGCAAAGCAACAGAGGCATATTCAATCTCCACACCACACTTCATTCTTATTAAAGGGCATACAATTTTCAGTTGGGGATATTTCAGTCAGAAGTCAACTATTTTATTTCTAGGCAAACCATGTTTCTACGTTCTTAGGGCAACCAATAAAACCATACAACTTACAAGATGTCACATATACTATCTGTTATCATCACAATAGTATCAAGACTTGGAAACAGAACATCATATCTCACAATCTTGCAGGAAGGAGAAAAAGCAATCAGGCAAATGACAAGTCCTATATTAAATGATGGTATTTTTAATGCCAATAGTTGTTTTTGGATGAATTCTCTTGTAAGTTTATATGCTCTTCTTGTAGCAGAAATGGGAAAGATAGTGCCATCATATTGTCTATTATGCAGTTTCATCATAAATTCAGAAGTGATAATAAAATAAAGGCAGAAAGGAAACAAAGTAAATATGCATAAGTTGACTGTATTAGCTTGTGTCACTACCATAGAAATAGTGGCTTCAGGCATAGGTAGCAAGACAGCCTATATGCATTCAGCTTTTCCCTCCTCAAAAGCTGATGAAGTTTATTATGTTTGCACTAAATTGATCTACCTTTTTAGATACCATGAACTAAATAGAAAATAATAAATTAGGAATTGATGCATCACAGAACAGAAAAGCAACACCATGTAATACCCGTTGGCGAGCAAATAATATAAGTAACTAAATCAGCTGCAGAGAACTTAGAGAAACCATTTTTCTTCAGCCTTAAAGCAACCTAAAAAGTAGAACACAACCATAGGTAAGACTGACACTCAGCTAATATGTTTATCTAATTGTCTCACGAACCAAGATCAAAGGAAATGAAAAAAAAACTGGTAAATCTTACTTGGACATGAGGCTGGTTTTTAGTATCTGGATAATCTTTTGGCATTTTCATTAGACTCTTTGTGATGATATATTTCCAAGCTCTATTTGACCATTTTTCATCTACTCTTGCACCTGCAACATTCACTCAATCATACATTATGCTCACCTGGAGTGGGGTGCTATGGAAACACCGACACAAGATACCATGGGTTGCAAGATTCTATAGAAACTAACAAATCCAACACTTAAGTGATGCTCAAACCTATGTACCAAAGAAATGCTGATCCTTGCTAGCCTAAAACTCTTTATCATTAAGTCAGATTTTGGGATCGTAAATCATTACAAAGAATTGTTAACCTCTGTTCAGTTTAACAGGTTACTCATAAAGTTTCTGACATAGTAATCATCTAGTGTGGTTAGTAATGTAATCCTAGGGACTTCTTTGTAGCCATCCAATGTAGTGAGACGAATGAAAGAAATTATAAGTACATGATTAAAGGATTACAAACAACTGTAGGCAGATGGTGACTATGATTCTATGGGCTTGGGTATGGTGGTCATGACAACATAATGACCATACTGGCTTCACCACGATACGAACAAACATCCTACCAAATGACAAGCCATGGACTAAGATGAACAAAATCATGCATGATGCTAGATAGATCTGAAACAGATAACATAGGAGTGTATAGATTTATGTGAGCAACAATATCAACATATCATCCCTGAAACATTGTCCTGGTTCATAGCCTTTACCATTGTACGCACTGTATACGCGCAGACGTTGTGGCGATGTGCATGGGAATCATCAAATCAACGCAGAAGCTGGTCACCCCACCGGTGACCTGCAAATGCCCCAACACATCTGCATTGATAAACCCAAAAATATCCTACTCTGCCAACAACAACAACTAAAATTAAAATGCATAGCAACAAACAAATATGCTTCTTAACTGAAGCAATCTAAGATTGCAAAAGAACAAACAGAGCAAGAAATGATACTGAATTCAAATGGACTTCTGCATATATCCCATAGTTGATGTGCAAAAGATGTTTCTGCCCCTTACTGCCATTCATATGTTCAGTCCAAAGCAAAGCAAGAATAAACAAAGGTATACAAAAATAGGATGTTGCCTGCACATTGCAGCAACTATATGCTAGAGACGGCTTTCGGGGTGGAGGAAGAAGCGACACAACGTGGAGGGGTTCAAAGAAGTGGACAGGCTAGAAGGGAGTGCTCCCAGGAAATTTAGAAAATTTCTTAATATTAGAACCTAGCCATGTGTAACTTGACTCTACTCTGATATATCACATATTTTTATGACATTGAAATCTGAAATTAGAGAAGACGCCTAAAACAGAACGTTGGTGATTACCTTAGGTAAAAAGCACTTTTGACCACTGTATGTGAATTTGTAGGTTCATTTATTTGCATATGTCTGTGAATTGAAACCGAGTTCATTATGGAAAGTATAGGTTCTTCTTATGGCACTAATATGTTATTCTGTGTCCGCTAAGACAACAGTTTCACCAGACTTTTCCCACAACAATTGCACTAAAAGATCTTTCAGATTTACCTCTAGTAGCAAGTCACAAGCAGATGTGTCTGTTTCTTGTATAATGACAATTGCTGAACTGACAGTCTTCTTGACAATAGCTGCATCAGTCTGCATGAGGTAATAAAAATGAATTGTTTTACCTTTTATAGATAAAACATATAAAGAGAAGAAAACGCCCTGCCAGACAGTACACACTGAAGACCTAAAATCAGGAGAAATTTCATAGACGTGAAAGGTACAACTGGATTGTGAAAACTACCATAGGTTCATTTTCTGACATGAAAGGTTAACATTCAGTAGCAATACAAGTGTCTGTACCAGCGTCATTTCAAATTTTAAACATAGTGATCAGACGTAGAGATTCATTAATAGTGAAGGAGAAAGTGCAAACCAACAAAACAAAAGGTACCAAATGTAGTGTGACCTTGTCATACAATAGTATATAGCTCAAGGTAAATATGAAAAATCATTTTACTATATCAAGGTTCTTATGCTTAGTGTTTTACTTTACTAAAATAAATGATCCTTCTTTTTTCTCGGGGCGAATAGGAAAAGAATTGTCACTTAGAACTGTTTTTGATGTGTCATCTATTAAAGAAAATAACCAACACTTGTCTCATGCTGCAGCTTCCTCTCTTCTTTTAAGTTCCTAGTAAATGCAGCATGATTAGAATCTGATAAAATTTCCGGATCAAATTGGCTATGTAGAATAGTGCCAAGAATACATTGAGCAACTAAAAAGATAATTTAAAGGAAACCAACAATGCGTGATGATTCTGCATAAATAGCCATTGTACCTTCTCCCATCTTGTTCAACTCCGCTTACGTAGCTCCCTTTCTCTTTTTTCAGGTCCTAGAGAACCTAAAAATCACACATTAATTGTAAGCCCTAGGTCAGCCAGCAAACAAACACAAAATGCAAACCGATCCCTCCTAACCACAAATAAAACCTCTTCCAAACCATGCACCTATTCTGTACCTCCTACTAAGGCATACACAAAGCAAGAAAAATCATCATAAGTTATAAGAAACCTCTGTGAAATGCAAAAAAAAAAAAAACTGCAGGCAACATGCAGATCCCTCTCTTGATTCTAGCACCTCTATTTTCTACCTCATATAAAATATTCTACTGATTAGTAGGTAGTGGGCCACTATCCTTTCGATTTTTTACCACATAATCCAAGCCCTTGACTAACCTAATGTTTTCCCGCCCCCACCAATCTGTTATGGTCATTCCTGAATAACGAAAACAACGAGTGTTCATATTACAGTATATAGTACATAGTAATCAGAAATAATCGTCTAGAATTTGCTTACACGAATATGGAGGACATCACTTATGCGTCCTGAACCAAATGAGCGGAACAAATCATAAGACAAAATTCAAGCGTTATGAAACTGACAACTTTGTCCATATATGAAAAATCTAAATCATTGGTGGTAATTAAATGAAATCACAATGAATATGGTAGCACCTAGAGCCCAAACATAAGTATGGCATATCCTAAATGTACAATCATATAACATATATAAACCAAGGGGAAACATGAAAATATGATGCAGTAAATGAAAAGAGGCAGGGAAGCAATACTATTTTAGGAATTGGCCAGAAGAAAGTGCAAAATACTCCTTTCCCCATTTCGCAGAAAAATGCCTTCTCCAAAGCACATAATTCAAGAAGGAGGTTCATCAACATTCATTCTTCATACTCAAAGCACATAATTAATTCCATCACCACAAATGCTTCAGCACACGGATCTGTGGAAAAAATTACAAGCATTGAGCATAAATAAGGGATTGCTTCTGTCTCAGCTAGTAATTTCCTAAATAGACCAATGGCTAAAAGAAAGGTAGGAAAGATATGGGGAATGAGGCAGTGTACTTGCAGACCAGATGGAGGAGGCCGCATAAGATTTTATGCCCAGACCACTCACATTATTTACCAGAATGAAGCTAGAGAGTGTAATAGTCTAGTTCCTGAACCAGTCTACTTTCAGAAAAGTGCATCAGTAATTTAATTTTTACATCAGCCACAAGATTCAAAGTTTGTTGTGCTTTAAGGCAGATAATTATCTTAACTCAATAGGGCAACATGGACAGACTTTGCTGTAAGACAATGTTGCTTCTCAAGATTCAATTGATTTAGAAAATTCCAGTGAGCAAAGATCGTCTAGCTGATAGCATCATTTAGAAAGTCAATCTTATGTTAATATTTCCTCAAAGATGTACCAAACAATGCAGTGGATACAAATGTTAACACAAATATGAATAATACAAGTTTTAGAGTGATTGGCATTTTTAGGAACCATTCATCCACCTGATATAACGGTGCTAAAATAAACGAAACTGGACGGAACAAAACTAACGGAACTGGACGCTGCTATAAGCGTGGGACTGAAACTAAAATTATATGGACCGGAACTAAAGTTATTGATTTATTTTGTTTACTTAAGCGAATGATCGATATCTGTAAGGAAAGCGCCGCGCCACGACATCCTCTGGCTTCATAGAACAACACGCGTCCCCTGTTCATCTCTTTGTCTCCTGTTCATCTCACCACGCCATGGCCTCAAGGACCTGCTGCTCTGCGCTGCTCTACCCCCACCAAAACTTGTCGTATCCACACACTGCCGCAACCTCGCAGGATCTCCCTGCGTGCGTCTCCTCCCCTAATCCCCTCAGCACTCAGGCTTAAGCCTTCCCATCTCCGCTGCGAGCTTCATATTTTGTTCTTGAAATGATTGAACAATATAAGACTTTTTATCTATGTTTCATGAAGTCGAATTAATTTGCTTTAGTTCTCTTTACAATGCCTTGCAGCGGCAGCTCCCAGCCACACCGCAGAAGGGAGATAGTTACGCTTATCGCATACATGCTGACAACTGATCCCATTAGCATACATGTTTTTCCTGATGACTGGAATTTTCGGATGGGATGAAAAGTTGATCGTTTTGTCTTAGCTAGGGTGGGTAGCAAGCAAATCATTTTGCTAAACAGCGCCACGCTGAATAAAAGCAATCAACAACGATAAATTAAAAATCACTTGCTAGTTGCTACAGATTACACGTAGGATAATTCATCATAGCATATGGATTCTTGGCATCCTGACAAATCATAACCATAAAAATAATTCCCAGCTATTGCTTCTCTGTCCGACGGAGGTGTAGCACATCTTTCAGAGGTCACAAAAATACCATGACACAAGCAATCTCTTATATAATAATCTCAAACCACCGAATGTTTGATGCTACTTCAATATCACAATCTGAATGTCTCCACATACTTAAATAAAAAAACAAGCAGACAATTAGTAAGTAGTAACTTAACTTCTAGTAATTTTCTGGTTGCCATAGACTTCCAGCAGATAAGGCAAACAACCAAACATGGACAGAATTCAGACATCTCCATAAAACCATCCATAAATCAAAAGAAAAGAAAATGTTGGATCACAGCTAACACTTGATACAAAAGGACCAAGTAAATGGTAACTCATTTTGAAGATATCAACATCATTTCCTCAGAGCAGCAAATGGCATCTCTTCATGGTCTTCATCTCGGCGATGAACATCATGGAGCTTGTTCTTGGTGCTTTTTGTCCTACACAACATAAACAATAATTAATGACATGGATCATATTAATGAGTAATACACATGCAACAATGAAATTTGTACAGATTTACTGTCTCTATCAACTTTTTGCATGTACGCCTATTGTGACCTTCGGTACCGCAGTAGCTACATTTCCCCTTTGATCTTTGCTTCTTCATCTTTGCTTGCACCCCCTTCTTGCGCGTACCTCGGCCTTGCACATGCATGAGGTCTAGAACCTTTTACAAATCACTAAAACCAAGTTGCGATGTTTGTGGCAGCATCGGGCCAAGTCTAATGGGTTCCTTTTGCACTAGTTGATTCTTAGCCTCCAGCTTGTGCATTCAAAACCATCTTCAGACGCTGATACGCCTTGTTAGATTGACATGCACAGGCAGCAGATAGCAACGCCCGCTGGTGCCGCAGGCATCTACAAGGACTGCATTGGTTACTAGTTATCACCTAAAGATTAATCTTATTTATTTTGCACTTAAATACGTTGCTCTACAGATACTACATATACTACACAAACTGATGAGCTCTTGTGCCATGTCTTCCTATTTTCCTGATAGCACTATTTTGAATCATATTTCTACTTTTTTTAGTGGATCGGGCGTCCCATGGCATGCATGACCCATAATTACAGAAAATTAAAGTAGTTTGGCAGGGATTAAATTTTCACATATATGCATCTTCTTCTGCTTATAATCTATCTGCCAAACTGACAAACTGAAACTGAAAAAAAGACACAGATTGATCTACAGTTCTGAACTCTCTGAAACATGAAGCTCCCAACAATGAAATCAAACAAAATAGAAGCACCCTAGCTGACAAATGGTTATGGTAATTGGGTGCAAAGAGGAACGTATTAGGCCAGGCGTTGGCCGCTCGCGTCTAAATCGACCAGATCCTCTCCATGGGCGCCTCTCTCAGCTGCTCTGAAACAAATAAGAGAAATCAGCCGGGGAGACCAACCTCAATGACGAGACTGGCTTCAGAGGTCCACCAAATCAGCCGGGACAACGTGGCCGCCGGGCGTTCGGGATCAACGTACTTCAAGTGATGATATTCCTTCCAAAAGAAGAAGAAGAAGCACAAAACAACTACAGAATCCTCCGAAGCAGGTAAAGATTCTAATAGTGTTTCTATTTCTGATGCTGAAACTGAACCAGGGGATGCTCCCGATAAAGAAGAAGTTGAAGAAGAACCAGAAAAGATTGATAAGAATGCAAAGTACACCAAAAAAGACTTCATTGCCACCAAGCATGGTAAAGAGAGAGAACCTTGGGTTCAGAAACCAATGCCTTTTCCTGGTAAAAAACACAAGTCCAAGGAAGAAGAACACTACAACAGGTTTTGTGAATGGATGAGACCTTTATTTTTGCAAATTCCTTTGACTGATGCTATTAGAATGCCTCCTTATGCAAAGTATATGAAAGATATTGTCACTAACAAAAGGAAAATTCCTAGTGAGGAAATTTCCACTCTACTTGCTAACTATTCTTTTGATGGTAAAGTTCCAGAGAAGCTTGGAGATCCAGGTATACCTACTATTCCTTGCTCTATTAAAAATAACTATGTTAGAACTGCTTTATGTGATTTAGGAGCTGGAGTTAGTGTCATGCCTTTTTCTCTTTATAAGAGACTTGATCTAGAAAAATTAGTATCAACTGATATATCTTTGCAGATGGCTGATAAGTCTACTACTATTCCTATTAGTATATGTGAAAATGTTCCTGTTCAAGTTGCTAATAGTTGTTTGATCTTAACTGACTTTGTTGTGTTGGAAATGCCTGAAGATGATAATATGTCTATTATTCTTGGGAGACCTTTTCTAAATACCGCAGGTGCTGTTATTAATTGCAATCAGGGAAAAGTCACTTTCAATGTTAGTGACAAAGAGTATACGGTTTATTTTCCCAAGAAGATTGATAGGAAGAATGCTCTAAATTCAATTAAGCATGTTGAGACCATCAAAGTGGGTCAAATTATTTGTTCAGAGCAAAAGCCCAAAGAAGAATATCAAATTGTTATGGTTGGGACTATACCTATCAAAGTTGAGGTAACATAAGCATTTAGTGAAATGCAAAGTTTCTCCTCATACAAAGTTAGTTTGGTAATAAGACTTGATCAACCTTGTTAACAAAGTGATTTTATATGAATGAAACATCATTTTCACCACATCAACTCCACCTCACTTATGTTTACTTTCATCAATTCTATTCCTTCAGTTTAGTTGCATGATTAAGAGTATCTTAGAGCTGCTGCATACTTGGTTTTGAGTTGCTTAAAATCATTTCATCTTCGTCTTTCTGAATTTTTATCGATATGCCAATTTCTGAAAAATCCTCGAAAATAAAGTTTCTCAAAAAATTCCAGAAAATTCTTTATAAATTTTTATGTCAAAAATGGGGCAGAGAGACACCTGGGAGGCACCAGGGGGGCTGCCACGCCACCTCATGCATAGGTGGCGTAGCCCAGCCCTGGCCGCGCCACCCAGGCGTGAGAGGGCCCCACCTGGCCCCTCACTCATCTCTTCTTCCCCTGCTCTTTCTCTCTCCCGAAAACAATGATACACCCAGCTCAAACTCGAGTTCTTGCTATTCTTCACCTCGATTTTTCGATCTCCTTGCTCAGCCCAACATTTCTACTGAAATTTGGATTATTTGCTCTCCGGTATGTGACTCCTCCACTTGTCCAATTAGAATTTCTTTTTGTGAAGTATTTCTTGAGTATTTTAGCATTGTAAGTGACAGTATAAATGAGTATGCATGCTTGTTCTATTGCTTAGAAATGTTATTTTGATGCATGATAGCTCTCTAGTAACTCACCATAGTAGTTTCCTACACTTGCTTGTCTCAAAATCATATTTTATGAGGTTTGTCAAAAATTTCAGAAATGGAGGAGAATGCATATCAACTCTCTCAATATGAACTAGAAGTACCTGAAGTTATGAAAGTTCATCATGAAGAGAACGTCTTTCCCTCACACTATCCCTGCTCAGATTTTATGAGTGCTGCCGGAATTCTGCAGGATTTTCAAACCTTACTCTCTAATGCAGGATTGGAACATTTTACTGAGGGGGAACCTCCCCAATATGTTAAACTAACAATGTCTGTGGTGCAGGATTTTAGATTTACTTGGTCCACCTCTAACCCCATGGTTCATTATAAAATCTATAACAAATCTGTGGACTTGCCTCTTGATGTTTTCTGTACAGCTATTAGAGTACCACAATGGGGATCACTTGAGAGGATAAGGGGTCAGCCTAGACCATTGTTGGAGCTATATGAAGAGATTTGTCAAGGAAGAAGCTTCACAGGAGAGGGTGGTAAAACTCGGAATATTCATCTCCCATCTATTTGGTATTTTGCCTTCTTTATTACCAAATGTGTTCTTGCTAGGAAATCTGCAAGTAAATTGTCTCTCCATGATCTAGCTTTTCTTGCTGCTGCTTTGAGGCGTGATAGGACTTACAATTTGGGGGCCTTGATAGCTTTCCGTCTTGATATTAATTGTGAGAAAGGGGGAATTTGTGGAGGACTTATAGCTTCACGCCTGTTAGCTTTTCATGGTGTAGTGCCTCATTATCTAGATTTGCAATTCCCCGTGGAGAAACTTGATCTTAATGCTATGATTCATCATAAGTTTATTTCTCCTCCTGCTAGTTTGATTCATTTAACATTTGAGCTAACCTTTTTCAAGAAGACTACCTGGAAGGTAGTCAAGACTGATCGATCAGTCTGTTTGCCTGCACCACTCTGTTTGCATTATTTCATTCATAATATGGTATGTTATTGTGGTATCCACCTCTGAAAAGTTTCATTTGAATCGACTTGGCACATGCTCAAGCATGCATATGACTAAACAAAAAGTCAATTAAGCCTCGATGATCTAAATTGCCTCAGATTTTTTGTATCACTTTTATGCCTATATTAATTTTGTTTTGTCGCAAGCATGATTATGACAGTTATTGCTCTCTCGATTGTCACTTCCCAGTCTTTTGCTAGCCTTCACTTGTACTGAGTATGAGCTCTACTCGTGCATCCAATCACCAAAAACCAAGTCTTCCAAAGAATCCACTTTAAATTCCTATGCATGGTATTTAAAAGCCATTCCAAGTAAATTTTCATGTGCTACCTTTCAAAACTTTCAACTACTTCTCATTTTGTGCCACTGTTTTTAGCTCATGGGGACGTAGTGGTCAGAATTGCTATCTTCCATATTAAATTGAGTACCCCTCAACTAGGCAGCTTCATCTGCTCATCACTAATTTTGCAAGGGAGCTGGTCAGACCATTATAATATTATTCTAAAAAGAAAGAAAAAGGCACTCCTCCAAGGAATGTGAAAGTTGGTGGGCACCCGATGGAATCGGGTAGCCATGGTTTGAGAAAGAAAAAGGTGGGGAGGAGTGCCAAAGCTTTATAAAAGAGCACCAATGTGCCAAAATTTCAAAGAACTCGGAACCGCTCTCACTTGTTTATTATGGAAGATAGCAAGTCCCCATTGCTAGTCGTTGACATAGAACAACCACCTCTCAAAATAAATTTTTATCTTTGTTTTACAAATGAAAAGCTCTAGCACTTGTTAAATCACTGCTTCCCTCTACGAAGGGCCTATCTCTTACTTTTATGTTGAGTCTTCACCTTCTAACCTTAAAGCACCTCTTGAGAGCATAGCTGTTATTCTTAGTGTAATGTGCTTGTCCCAGAACACGGTTAATTGTGGTATAACTTTGATGCTTGTATCTTTGATATTTCTACTTCTAGTCTTCTTTGAACTTCAGAGGTGCCTTAGCATTTATGTTTTGCTCCACAAATAAAGGCAAGCGGGATACCACTCTTTCATATCATTTATGCATATTACAATCTTGTTAGCTTCTTATGTACATGTTACTTGTTATTAGTGCATTGGCACTCTTTCATAGCTTGCTTGACTATGAGGTAGCATTAGCTGCATATTTCTTATTATGAATTGCTTGAGTACTTGATCATATAGTAAGTATATTTACATCTATGAAGCAAATGTGTTCATGAAAGTTTCTTTTATCGCTCTCAGTTGTTAACTGAATTGCTTGAGGACAAGCAAATAGCTAAGCTTGGGGGGAGTTGATATGTCCAAAATGTATCTACTTTCCCGAAAACTTTTGCTAATGATTCTCCTCTAATTTGTGTATTTTGAATACAACTAACACGGACTGACGCTGTTTTCAGCAGAATTGCTCTGGTGTCTCGTTTTGTACAGAAATCCAACTTTCAGTAAAAATTTGGGAAAAATCATCAAAAATCCTATTTCACCAGAAGACCCACGAAGCCAGAAGATGAGACAGAGAGGAGGCTCAAGGGGCCCTCACACACAGGTGGTGCGGCCCAGCCCTGGCCGTGCCACCCTGGCGTGAGGAGGCCCTAGGCATCCTCTCGGCCTTCCCTCTCGCCTACATATACCCCCTGACGACTTAATATCGGGAAGACAACGTTTTTCCCAGATAGACTTCCGCTGCGCCGCCACCATCAGAAACCGCGATTCGGAACCAGAAACTCCGTTTTGGCACCCTGCCGGGACGGGGATTTGGAGGAGATCTTCATCGCCACCATCACCGACATCACTCCATCGACCATCCATGACTCCCCCATCCATGTGTGAGTAATTCCCCCGCTGTAGGTGAGGGGATGGTAGGGATTGGATGAGATCATTCATATAATTTGATATGAGATTGATAGGGCATAGTGCCTAGTATCTTTATTTAGTGCCTATGACATTGTTGCAACTTGTTGTGCTTAATGCTTGTCACTTTGGGCTCGAGTACCATGATTTCAGATCTAAACATGTTATTTTTTCTATGATGATACTTGTTGTTTATGGTCTTACCTACAAGTTGTATACACATATTGTTGTCCGGAACCCGAGGCCCCAAAGTGATAGAAATTGGGATAACCGGAGGGGATGGCTATGATGTGAGGATCACATGTGTTCACCGAGTGCTAATGCTTTGCTTCGGTACTTTATTAAAAGGAGTACCTTAATTACCAGTAGTTTCCCTTGAGGCCCTGCTGCAACAGGCTGGTAGGACAAAAAATGTTGTGCAAGTTTATCCTTGTGAGCACATATGACTATATACGGAACACATACCTATGATTGTTTGTACTAGGGTGCTTTATCATTATTTATCTGCAATGCCCATGTCTCCTTGATTTCATGAATTATCTTATCCATGCAACGCCCGTAATCCATCCCTATGCCTACAGTATTTGTTCCTACTGTTTACGACTGTTACTATTACCGCTGTTATTTTACTACTGCTGTTACTGTTTCACTACTGTCATCACTATAAAACTGTTGCTACTGATAAACCACTGCGAGCAAGACTATTTCTAGGTGCAGCTAAATTGACAACTCATCTGTTAAGGCTTACATATATTCTTTGGCTCCCCTTGTGTCGAATCAATAAATTTGGGTAATACTTCCCTCGAAGACTGTTGCGATCCCCTATACTTGTGGGTCATCAAGGACCACCGGATCTATCGAGTGTATGGACAATATACTTCGATAGATCAAAAAGGGTCCAAGGCGCAGGAGCAGGAGTAGTCCTGATATCGCCACAAGGCGACAAGTTGAAATATGTGCTAAGGATGAGTTTTCCTCAAGCTTCTAATAATGAAGCAGAATATGAGGCACTGCTCCATGGGATGAAAATGGCAAAAGTGTGTGGAGCAACTCGACTGAAAATATTTGGAGATTCAAATCTCATCTTCCAACAAGTGATGAACAAGTGTGATGCCATCAGTGACAACATGACAGCATACAAAAATCTATACTATTATCTCGAGGGAACATTTGATGGATGCGAAGTTTCGCATGTCAGCGGAGCAAGCAACGAGGAAGCTAACAATTTAGCAAATATCGGGTCCCAGTATTTACCCGTACCACAAGGAGTTTTTTGGGAAGAAATCATAGAGATATCAATAAAAAGCACCAAAGTCTCGACCACAGAAGAGCAAGCCCAGCACCAAGCAACAGGCTTGGGGGCTGGTAGCAGCGGGACAGCTGAACCCGAAGAAGTCATGATGATCGAGGAAACTTGGATGCAATTATACTTGGCGTACATGGTAAACAAAACACTACCCAAAGACACAATACAAGCGAAAAGGATAATACGATGATCCAAGGCTTTCGTCATGCTGCAAGGAAAACTATACAAAAGAAGTATAACATGCGTCTTACAATGATGCATCACCTCTCAAGAAGGGCAAGAAATCTTAAAGGACATCCACACAGGCGTATGTGGACATCACGCTAGCAGCAGATCCATTGCAGCCAAAGCTTTTTGTGCAGGATTTTACTGGCTAATAGCCATTGAAGATGAAAAAGACATAGTAAGGAAGTGCGAGGCTTGCCAACGTTTCGCATCTCAACCGCACGCGCCAGTAGCAGAGCTGCAACCAATACCATTATCTTGGCTCTTTGCACAATGGGGTCTTGACATGATAGGAAAACTACACAAATCCTGGCCAGGAGGGCATGTTTATATGCTGGTAGCAGTCGACAAATTTACCAAGTGGGTAGAAGCAGCCCCAGTGACAACCCAAGATTCCACAGCCGCGATTAACTTCATCAAGTCCATAGTTTTTCGCTTCAGAGTACCTGATACGTCTCAAATGTATCTATAATTTTTGATGCTCCATGCTTGTTTTTACACCATTTGCCTATTGTTTTGTTACACTTCATGGCACTTTTATGCATTTTCCGGAACTAACCTATTAACAAGTCGCCACAGTGCCAGTTCCCTATTTTCTGCTATTTTTGTGTTTCAGAAGTGATACACAGAAAATATTCTCGGAATTGGACGAAACAAGTTCCTGAAGTCTTATTTTACCCGGAAGCTTCCATATATCCGAAGAGGAGTAGGAGGGGGGGACATAGGGGCCCCACACACTAGGCCGGCGCGACCAGGGCCTAGGCTGCGCTAGCCAGGTGTGAGGCCACCTGGCTCCACCTCTGATATCGCCCCTTCGCCTATAAAGACTCCCCGATGGAAAAAAAACCTAAGTATCCAATCACTTTTCTAGAGCACATCGCGATCCACCGCCGCCATCGACCCGAAGATCGGGAGAGTCCAGAAGCTCTTCCCGGCACCTTGCCGGAGAGGGGAATCGCCACCAAAGGTCTTCTTCATCGCCATGCTTGCCTCCGGAGCGATGAGTGAGTAGTCTACCTTGGACTATGGGTCCATAGCAGTAGCTAGATGGTTGTCTTCTCCACCATGTGCTTCATGTTTAGATCTCATGAGCTGCCCTACATGATTGAGATCACCATTATGTAATTCTACATGTTTGGTTTGTTGGGATCCGATGAATATTGGTGTTATGATTGAGTTGCTGTACTAAAATATATCTTTTGTTATCTCTATGTTGTTTATGATCTTGCATGCTCTCCGTTGTTAGTAGCTATCTTGGCCGAGTAGTTGCTAGTGACTCCAAGAGGGGGTATTTATGCTCGATAGTGGGTTCATGCCTCTATTTAATCTGGGGGAGTGACAGAAACCTCTAAGGTTGTAGATGTGCTATTGCTACTAGGGAGAAAACAACATTCATATGCTCAAGGGCATATGCTTTGTTTACATTACACACTTTGCTTAATGCAATTATCTATTGTTCGCAACTTAATACTTGTGGAGTTCTCGGATTGATTCGCCACAAGTGGATTATTAGTCATAGATGCAGTTGGATGGCGGTCTATGTATTTTGTTGTAATGCCCAGAGTAAATCTCATAGTGATCTTCTTGACATATCACGTTTATCTTTATTCTATCAATTGCCCAACTGTAATTTGTTTACCCAGCATGTGTTATTTATCTTATGGAGAGACACCACTAGTGAACTGTGGACCCTGGTCCTATTTCCGTCATATTGCTATCACATGTTTACTTTACTCGCACTATTTACTTTACTCGCATACTCTACTGTTTTCCACTCGATACGCTCATACCCTTTGTTTCAAGCAAACCGGTGAGATTGACAACCTCATCGCAAGTTGGGAACAAAGTACTTGGTTGTGTTGTGTGCAGATTCTGCGTTGCAGCTAGCAAGCAAAGCTTGGACGAGACGCCATATATAAATTGTCTGAAGCTGTCGCAATCTAGCAAGCATCACCTTCAGTCGTTTGTCTCTCCTCTCCAAGATCAACATACCTTGGTTTCATAACTGAGGGAAAATTAGCTGCTATACTCATCACACCTTCCTCTTGGGGTTCTCAATGGGCTGGTCATTCACCACGCACAAGGACTATTGCTGGGGAACGAATAAGAATAATCTCCCTCGTCAACTAGCCATCAGCTGTTTTTCTGGCGCCGTTGCCGGGGAGGAAGTAGAAGACATCTGCAAGGGGAGTTTTTGCACACACATCCTTTACTTTGTTATTGCTTTGCTTTACTTTATTTATTTTACCTGCATCATTTTATATCAAAAACCCAAAAAAATTAGAATCCTTGGTAGTTGTTTTACTTATCTGTTTTTAGTTTTGCTAAAATGAGTAATCCTGAAGTAGAAGTTCGTAGTTTTAAGCAACAAGGGGGAGAAAGTTTAAAAGATGCTTGGTACCGTATTAACAATGCTTATCATAGGTGTACCAAAAAGCACTCTACCACGATCCTCCTTAGAAATTTTTATGTTGGTATATCTAGCTGGAATAGGTATGTTCTTGATACTCTTACAGGAGGTAATTTTCTGGGTACTCCCACTGGAGAAGCATGCACTATAATTGAAAGTTTAGTGGGAATACCACCTATTCATGTTGCTAAAACTGAGACCACCTTGGATGAGGTGGTAGAAAGGCTCAGCTCTTTAGAGAAAGGTTTGCCAAGTATCCTAGAAAATGCTAGCCGAGTTAGTGAATTAATAGAAAATATTGGTAAGAGAATTACCGTTTTAGAGGCTAGCACTACTCTTGATAATCAAAACCTAAGGATCAGTAAACTAGAGGAGTCTATGGAAACTCTTAGCTTAATCTTCTCTTCTCTTAAATTTAAGAAAGAGAAAGTGTTGGTTGAAAAAGAGTAAAAATTTATGTATGTTCCCAAGGTTTCTGCGCTTAAACCTCAACATGTTCTTAAAATTGGTAAGACTCTTAGTTCCACTAAGGGTGACTTGCAGGTTGAATTATCTTCGGGAACTTCCAAAGAGCCTACTGAGGTAATTGATGCTTCATCACTTGATATTACTTGATTCGCAATTTTCTGCGCCTAGCTCAAAGGCGTTAAAGAAAAGCACTCTTGGGAGATAACCCAATGTTTTACATTCAGTACTTTTTCTTTTATTTGAGTCTTGGAAGTCATTACTACTGTAATGACCGCTCCTTATCCTTTTTATTTTGTTGTTGTGCCAAGAGAAGTCTCTAATTCGAGTGAGGTAAAGATTTGGGGATGTTGCTGTCCTGAAACTGTTTTTGGTGCTGCACCATAAAAATTCATATAAATTATCTGTATATCTTTTGGACCTGCTATTTCTTGTGCATATGCCCCAGGTTATATCCAAACTTTTGTTAGTTGAACACTTTTTGATTTGAGCAACAGAAAACCCCTCAAAAATTCGGCCTTTGACAGCTGTTCTGTTTTGATAGATTTCTGCCAATATTTGTTTTTGCCACTTTATTGCTTTCTTTGCGAGTTCTTTTGATCATGGAACTCTTATGGAAGTTGCTACAGTAGTATTTACTTTATATGTGGTAGTTTTGGGTTGAAACCTGAAGCAAAAAGAGGTTGATTATATGTTATGCCTACACTAATGTTGCTAATAGATTTGTGTTTAGTTTTGTATGAAGGAAGTTTTCAAGTGTAGGGATTGGAGAATGATGAGATGAGTTGAAGAATGGACAAAAGCTCAAGCTTGGGGATGCCCATGCATCACCCCAAGAAATATCCAAGAAGTACAAGCATCAAAGCTTGGGGATGCCCCCGAGGCACCCCTTCTTCATCGGCAAAAATCAGGTCACCTTTCAAAACACTATATTTTTATTGCTTCATGCACTATGTGTTTTTCTTGGAGCGTCAGTTGTTTTAGTTTTCTTAGTTTAGTTTGTTTTGTTTGCTGCAATAAATGGTTGGACCCCAACAAATTTCCTTTGGAGGAGATGTACTCATTTTCATTTGCAAAAGAACGCTCTAGTTTTCACTCTTATTAAAAATCGGGTGTTCTTCTTTTTCTGCTACTGCTTTTGGTTTTCATTTTTGCCTTGATTTGCATTAAGACCTTGTCATATCTCTTCATCAAGGTGTATTTTTGCCTCTGATCTTTATTGGTATTCATCAAAAGAGATGTTTATAAAAATTTCAAATGGTGTTGGAAAAGAGAAAAAGCTTTGTGCAAAATAGTGGTACAAGAAGGAGCTTGTGTAGACTATGACTTAGGCTTTTTCATGTCATGCTTGATGTATTTTTGATAGTATGCTTAGTGGTTTTGCTGTATCATAACTTGTCTCAAATAACTGAGATTGCTTAATGAGCCTTTGAAAAAATCATGCGTTGTTTTAATTGTATGGAAGCATTATTTTGGTTTTCTCCTTGATGCTTTATTTGGGTTGACTTGGCGCATGCTCACACATGTTAGACTCATACAAAGTCGCCAATAGCCTTCATGATCATTTAGTTTTTGACTTTTGATGCCATCTTATGCTTCTTTTAATGTCGCTTTGTTGCTTTGCATGATTATGGCCATTATTGCTCTCTTAGTTGGTCGCTCCTAGTCTTTTGCTAGCCCTCGCCTTGTACTAAGTATGAGCTCTACTCGTACATCCAACTCCTAAAAGCCAAAGTTTTCCAAAGTGTCCACCATACATACCTACTAGCAATTTGCTATTCCAAGTAAATTTGACTTGCTTTTATTTTCTCTTCAAATTAAACTCTTACCAGTGTTATGCGAAATTCGGTCCGTAAAGCTCTCACGAACCGGAAGGCATACTTTACTTTTTCCCGTTCTTAAAAATTTGACATTGTGGTCTCTTATGTTGAGTTGTTATGCTTGCAAGTTGTAAGTTGGAGACAAGCCCAGCCATGCAGTCATGGGCAAGCTTTCAACATTGCACTTCTTATTTGAGTTGATATCGTGATCTTTTGTTTATGGATACCCGCGGTGTGAAATGAATTGGGAATCTTTTGGGGATCATGGAGTTTGTATATTTGTTAGGGAAACGCCGGGCTGCTAATCTAAGCCATGCATAATTCATGGTGGAAATTTGCAGCATACCCATGGTGAACATTCGACGACGCATCTCACAATAAAAAGCTAAACAATTGGCAAATAAAAGAGATATCGAGGTGTTCATTGTCTGCTTGTCCTGTCATTTTGGTGTGGGCTTGTTCCATGTCATTAAGCACGGAGGTACCCCATTGGCGGTTCTCAATGATATGCATATATTTACAATGACAAGAGCCTTGCTTGGGACTCTAAGTAAAGTAGCATGAGGTTTGGGTACTCGTATTCACGGGACACAAGGTTTTCAACTTATGATTTGTCAAGCATATGCATCATAATTGTTCTCGCATTAACTTTAACCATTCAAGATGCTTATGATGGGGGCAATCAGACCTCAAAGCCGAAAAGTACCATAATTTTTGAAGGTTATAAAACTTGCAATCACTGCTTCCCTCTGCGAAGGGCCTTTCTTCTACTTTCATGTTGAGTCACCACCTTTTATCTTTATGCACCATTAAGAGAGCATAGTTGTCATTCTTAGTATAATGTGCATTGTCCCAAAGTTTTCATTGATTGATTCATATTGTTGGTTTCACTTATTCTTAAATTATTTGTATCTAGTCGCCCTCTTAAACTTGAAGGTGTCCTATGCATTTATGTTTTGCTCTCTTTGAAGGACAAGCTGAAAACCATTTGTATGTTTTTCCTTATGATTTGAACACACGTTTGACTTTCATTGTTTCATTTTCATGATCTTTTGTTTGTGTTCATTTGCATGTTTACAACATGGTTGCTAAGTTTCTTATTGTCATGATTATATCTTCATGCCCATGTTTTAAGTTCTTATGATCCTAGCTCACAAATGCTTACATATATGATCAAGATTGTGTAGGTGCATATCACCTCAAAAATTATTCTTTTGTTATCACTTACCTACTCGAGGACGAGCAGGAGTTAAGCTTGGGGATGCTTGATACGTCTTAAACATATCTATAATTTTTGATGCTCCATGCTTGTTTTTACACCATTTGCCTATTGTTTTGTTACACTTCGTGGCACTTTTATGCATTTTCCGGAACTAACCTATTAACAAGTCGCCACAGTGCCAGTTCCCTATTTTCTGCTATTTTTGTGTTTCAGAAGTGATACACAGGAAATATTCTCGAAATTGGACAAAACAAGTTTCTGAAGTCTTATTTTACCCGAAAGCTTCTAGAGATCCGAAGAGGAGTAGGAGGGGGGCCACAGAGGCCCCACACACCAGGCCGGCGTGACCAGGGCCTGGGCCGCGCCAGCCAGGTGTGAGGCCACCTGGCTCCACCTCTGACATCGCCCCTTCGCCTATAAAGACCCCCCGACGGAAAAAACCTAAGTATCCGATCACTTTTCCAGAACACATCGCGATCCACCGCCGCCGTCGACCCGAAGATCGGGAGGGTCCAGAAGCTCTTCCCGGCACCCTGCCGGTGAGGGGAATCGCCACCGGAGGTCTTCTTCATCGCCATGCTTGCCTCCGTAGCGATGAGTGAGTAGTCTACCTTGGACTATGGGTCCATAGCAGTAGCTAGATGGTTGTCTTCTCCACCATGTGCTTCATGTTTAGATCTCATGAGCTGCCCTACATGATTGAGATCACCGTTATGTAATTCTACATGTTTGGTTTATTGGGATCCGATGAATATTGGTGTTATGATTGAGTTGCTATACTAAAATATATCTTTTGTTATCTCTATGTTGTTTATGATCTTGCATGCTCTCCGTTGTTAGTAACTATCTTGGCCGAGTAGTTGCTAGTGACTCCAAGAGGGGGTATTTATGCTCGATAGTGGGTTCATGCCTCTATTTAATCTGGGGGAGTGACAGAAACCTCTAAGGTTGTAGATGTGCTGTTGCTACTAGGGAGAAAACGACATTCATATACTCAAGGGCATATGCTTTGTTTACATTACACACTTTGCTTAATGCAATTATCTGTTGTTCGCAACTTAATACTTATGGAGTTCTCTGATTGACTCGCCACAAGTGGATTATTAGTCATAGATGCAGTTGGATGGCGGTCTATGTATTTTGTTGTAATGCCCAGAGTAAATCTCATAGTGATCTTCTTGACATATCACATTTATCTTTATTCTATCAATTGCCCAACTGTAATTTGTTTACCCAGCATGTGTTATTTATCTTATGGAGAGACACCACTAGTGAACTGTGGACCCCGGTCCTATTTCCGTCATATTGCTATCACCTGTTTACTTTACTCGCACTATTTACTTTACTCGCATACTCTACTGTTTTCCACTCGATACGCTCATACCCTTTGTTTCAAGCAAACCGGTGAGATTGACAACCTCATCGCAAGTTGGGAACAAAGTACTTGGTTGTGTTGTGTGCAGGTTCCGCGTTGCAGCTAGCAAGCAAAGCTTGGACGAGGCGCCATATATAAATCGTCCGAAGCTGCCGCAATCTAGCAAGCATCACCTTCAGTCGTTTGTCTCTCCTCTCCAAGATCGATATACCTTGGTTTCATAACTGAGGGAAAACCAGCTGCTATACTCATCACACCTTCCTCTTGGGGTTCCCAACGGGCTGGTCATTCACCACGCACAAGGACTGTTGCTGGGGAACGAATAAGAATAATCTCCCTCGTCAACTAGCCATCAGTACCGCATAGTATAATCACAGATAATGGTACAAACTTCACATCGAAAGAGTTCAAGAATTACTGTGAAAGTCTGGGAATCAAATTGAAATTCGCATCTGTAGCGCATCCAAAGTCAAATGGGCAAGTCGAGAAAGCCAATGACTTAATATGCAATGGGATAAAGAAAAGGCTGCTAGCGCCCCTCAAAAAAACCAAGCACGCTTGGGTAGATGAGCTACCCTCCGTACTCTAGAGTCTACGAACTACACCCAACGCAGCTACGCAAGAAATGCCCTTTTTCTGGTCCATGGCGCAGAAGCCGTGCTTCCAGTTGAAATAACTCATGAAGCTCCAAGAATCGCGGCGTATGATGAGGTAACTTCTACAGAAGCACTTCAGGATGATGTTGATGCACTTGACGAAGCAAGAGATGTAGTGCTTGCCAGAGCTACTCAATATCAGCAAAATCTGTGAAACTACCATAGTAGTCGAGTTCGCCCATGATCCTTCATGGTGGGAGATCTAGTTCTACGACTCAAACAAGATGGTCATGGAAAACTCGAGGCCCCATGGGTGGGACCTTACATAGTCACAGAAGTGATACCAGGAGAAGCTTATCGACTACGAGACAAGAAAATGGGGAAGGATGAGAGTAACCCGTGGAATGCAGAGCAGCTACGACAGTTCTATGCATAAGCGATATAAGGCGACAAATAAGTTTTTTGAGTTCTAGCCCTCTGAATCCAGAACATGAGGCCATAGGTCGGGTTCATTGGGTCAGATTGACAATATGTGTAAATATTTTACTTTACACTTGGGGGCTCAGACCCTCAAGTCGTACAAAATAATATTAACAAGTTATCGAGATTTGTGACTATCTGCGGTGACGAGGGGTTAACTCGACCAATGTCCTAGATGAAGGACTTAGGATCGGGGAGATAGGGCGCTGGATGAACTCGAAGGTAAAGTTAGTCGAAATAGGTGTATATCGAAAGTAAACTTGGGTGTTCAACCTGGCTTGCATTCAATCTGCCCTACACCGTCCCCTCCTGGCCCCTATATATAGATGGCCAGGTCTCGAGGATCGGGTAGGGTACGATACAGATTACAATATCGACATACGGTAAAAACTCGTATTCGACTATCATTACAATTGGGCCTAGCTTATCGGGCCTCAGGGGTACTCAACTAACGGGCTCTATTATCTATACCCTTGTCAGTAGCCCCTGAGATTCTACCAGAATTGTAGATTCAGGTTGAATCTCTAATCTTCAAATCTTTGACTTGATCAATTCTTCGACTTCCTCTTATCTTCAAATTCTTCGACTTGGTCTTTCGACTTATTTTCATGATAATATATCGCAAGGGGTTTTGATGAACAAGCCTGACAACTCTGACGGATCAAGAGGTCAGTTAACTGCCGGAACAGATACTTGTCACCTACTTCAAATTCAATCCCCTTGGACTTGAATTCGGGATACTAGTCAAATCCACTCTTTTGCCGCATTTAGGTCTTACAAAGAGTGAATCCCAGGGGTTCTCAGGGTACCCAGTGCGTCCACCAGGATTTTCTTTGCGTCGTAGACACGGATACATACCAGCAGAGCGCATCCATGTGCGTATACCAGGCCACACAGGACGGATCCTGGGGTCTTACCTTCGTGACAAGTCACGACATTCGAGTTTTGTTGCGATAACGCAACTCGAGAATCTTATGTCGCAGTCAAATTTTGACTGAAAATATTCGGATTCCTACAACCATAAAACTCGCTCCCGATGGGAGTAACACTCCTGCACTTCTCCAAGTTGAATGCTTTACCAAGAAATATCGTCGGGTGCGTGCTCAGCGCTCCCGATGGGAGTAGCCCCCGAGGCTATAGTCAAAAAATGAGTTTTTCAAGTATAGGCTCAAGAGATAATGTAGCTCATCATACTTCATCTCGAGATAGTTCAACTTCGAGTTTCTTCAACTCGAGATGCTTTTACGATCATCTTATCGTCAAATACGAGTTCACCAAAAGAGTTTCATTTGATATCTTTGACAGTAGCAGCCCCCAAGGCTGTAATCAAAAAATCCTTCACATATGATCCTTTTTATAAATTCTGCATTTGTCGACGCCATCCTTTTCCCTTCTTATATATATTTCTTATGACGTCAATGAAGACGTAGCTCCTCATCAGTACTAACTGTTTTATGGGTAGCACTGTAACTTTCACGATTGTTTGACCGTTTAATGGGCTGCACGATTTTTGACCGTTGGTGGGCTGCCATTTCCAATCTTTGCGCTATGTCTCAGCCCATGATCCTTCTCCCAGAAGATATATAGATGGCGTAGTGGGGAATCGTACTGTTTACCAGCTCGTTCCCTCCGCCGCCTCCATTGCTGATCTCCTCTGTCTCTTCCTCTCTTGCGGAGCCCTCAAGCGCGCTTTGCGCTGGATGCGCGTGAAACATCTGGCCACTAAGAGCACCATGGCCAAGACTTCTGCCACCAACTGGGTGCGCTCCAGCATCACCAAGAAGGAGGTGGAGAAGGCCATGGCGGACGGCCTCATCGCTGCCCAGGATTCCATCAAATTCCCTAGTACTGAACGGATCCCGAAGCCCCCGAGCGGTTATCGGGTAATGTTCCTTGCTTTCCTCCTCCGCGGTTTCTCTCTTCCTGCCCACGAGTTTCTCCGTGGGCTTCTATTTGTTTACGGTGTGCAGCTCCATCAGCTCACACCAAGTTCACTTCTGCACATTGCCTGTTTCGTGACTCTCTGCGAGTCCTTCTTGGGCATTGAGCCCCACTTCCTTCTTTGGAGGTCAATCTTTCGGCTCCGCCCCAACGTTGCTTTGGCTAGGAAACCCGAACTAGGCGGAGCCGTCGTTTCTGTGCGCCCTGAGGCGCAATACCTTGAATTTTCCATGGCCGCATCTGTCCAAGGGTGGAGGACAAAGTGGTTCTATATCAAGGACCGCAAATCCTCTCATGAAGATGAATTCGGCCTGCCTCCCTTTGATGCTTCTCAGGAGGTGAAGAAATTGGCGTCATGGGACGCGCTTCCCTCAGATGCGGAAGTAAAACAAATTCTTCCTCTTCTATCTCGCATTCAAGCTCTGAAAGGAGGCCAAGGAGGTGCTTTGTCGGGTATCCAACTCATGGCGTTTTTCATACAACGTCGAGTTCAACCCCTGCAGCACCGCCTCACCAAGCTTTGGACTTACTCTGGCTTGGAAGATCCTACTCGCATATCTGAAGATCTGATGTCGAAAGAAGATGTCGACAAGCGAGTCAGGAATCTCACCAAGCTCACCAAGGAACCTTCAGTTGCTGATTTGACTGCAGATTTCTTTGACTCTGTGCACCCTCTTCCTGAGGTATACATCCCTGTATCCATTTTTTGTCAGACTTTTCATAGTTTCAACTTGCGTTATTCTTTGCCTTTGCACTCTACTGATTTATTTATATGCAGGGTCACCAATCCCTTGTTTCTCGTCCTCCTCTTCCAGAGGCAGGGCCCCTACCGGCTGATCTTGCCTCTCCTGTATCTGAAGCCCCCAAGGCTGACGAAAGTCAGGACGAAGATGATGTCGAAGAATCAGAAGATGAGACTAGCTCGTCGACATCGCTTCCTCCCGCACTTGCTGATGATGTTGGTGTCGACAAGAAAAGGAAGCGTGTCAACGAAATCGCTTCCTCGAGCTCTGCGGCGGCTGGTAAAGCCCCCGTTATCGTAGAAGATGTCGAATACTTCGACATGCTAGCATCGTAAGTATTGTAGTCATGTTTTTCAATTGCATTTTCCTTGTCTTGTTTTCATAACTTGCTTTTGTCATGCAGTGATGATGAAGAACCGCCGACATATGCTACGGCTGCTCCAGCAACTTCTCCTGCAGCCACTGATGAGCCTGCTGAACCAGCTGTTGCGCTGAGGACTACCAGGTCCTCTATAAAGAAGGTTTCTCAATCTCAAGCCCGAAACCTCAAACGTGCGAAGAAGGCCAAAGAAGCCGATGTTTCTCTGGAGGCCCATATATCTACGGGTTCTTCTGATGACGTGAGTAATTCTTCTTTCCTTGCTTTCTTTTCATACATTCCTTCTCTGACACACTCTTTTTCTCAGGTTTTAGTGAAGAGATTTATCGCCTTGGGCACGGAATGCGCGGGGTACCTAAAGGTTGCGAAAGCTTCCGAAGGTACAATTTTGATGTCCAGTCATTGCTTTTCCTCTATGCTTTGTCTTTTGCTATTTATCTGACTCATTTCTGTCTTCTTTCGTAGCTGCCTTGGCAATAGCTAATGCTCGAATTGCGTCGCTGGAGGCGGAGCTCAATGCTTCGCGAAAAGCTTATGATATTGCGGCCGCTGCTAAGGCGAATGCTGAAAAGTCGCATAAATCTGCGCTTGGCAAGGCGAAGAAAGCTGAAAAAGCTTTAGCTGATGCCAACAAGGAGCACGCTCAACGAGAACAAGCCGTGGCAGAGCGTCTTCACACCATGTCTACTGCCGCTGAAAGTAAGTACTTCGCCTTGTCTTCTATTTTCGACTTCTGTTGCTCTGGTGTACTTGTTGACACTTGTCTCTTCTTTTATTTTCTATTGTGCAGAAGTTACCGGGGTGTCTCCGTCGTCTTTGCAAATGGACGATGATCTGCTGATGGATGCAGTTAACCTACTCGAGGAAAACTGGATATCTATCCAAGAGACCTTTGAGTTAGTTAGCCGCGTTCTATCACGGCTATTTGTCGGGTTGTGGCCGAAGAAAAGGGCGGCGATGCCGAAGGACAACTTGACTGAACTTGCCAAGTCCTTCGACACAATTGAAGACCCCACTCTCCAGCTGAAGGGGCTGTCCATTAAGCGCGGCACCGAGGGTGCTATTGCACTTTCTCTTGCGCACGGCACGGACTTCGACTGGGAGAGGGTTAGCTCCCCCCATGGCCACACCCGTGATGAGATGAAGGTGTTCTTCGAGAAGGCAAAGAAGTTGGCACTTGCATTGTTGACAACTATCTCTCCTTCGGCAGCCTCTGCGGTGCCTGCTGCACCACCCCCAGTGGCGAAGGATCCAGTGCCACCGTCGACTTCTGGCGAGGAAGTGGCCGCGCCCTCTGCTACCATGGAGCACAATGCTGAGGTGGCGTAGACTCAGCTTCTTTGTAGCTTTTTTAGTTTTCTCCGTTTGGATGTAAAGACTTTAGTTAAGTGCAACCCGAGAACTTTAGCCATAGGGTTGTACTCTTTATGTAAATATATCCTCTTCGTATGAAGTTTTATGCTGCCTCTCTGAAATTGTTTCTCCTTTCCTTTCTTTTTGTAGCCGATGCGCGTTCATGATCCTTTGACTCATGGTCCCGTTCCTTCTTCTGCCCGTGGATTCGATCCTCAGGTTTCGTCGACTCCTAGTCGATGCAGTCAATGCGCGGAATACTCTTCCAGGATATCCGACCTTGAGACTCGCCTAACTTTAGCCAAATGTCAAGCACAGATGGCTATTAAAAAGGCTAGCCAAGCCAGTGGCTATATGAAGAAAATCTCTTCCCTTGAAGAAAAGGTCTCCAGTTTGATGGCGAGGGTTGTTCATGGTGAAGAGTGCAAATCTTTCATTCTTGGCATTGTCGAATCTGCCTGCGAGATGCTGCGATGTAAGTTTTCTTTTGATTCCTCCTTTCCCTGTTTATGCACTGTTGTTTTTGTGACATCTTTTGCCATTGTAGGTACTTGCTTGGATTTTGCTGCTGCGGAACGTCGAGTTACTGAGCGAAATGCGGCTTTGGAGAAAATGTCGACTGGCTGTGAGACTTTGTGGTCTGATCCTCGACGCCGGAGCGCCATTGTATTGCTTCAAGACCGTGCCCAGCATATTGGCGAGTCAGTTGATGGTTGCCGACGAGCTCTCACAACTATGCACTCCGTTATGCTTCCTCGTAATCCTTTGCCTGCAACTTTCCCACTTCTTCTTGATACTTTCAGATCTAGTCATCGTATTCATAGGTTGATAGAGCTGAACTTAGTGGCGGGTGCCAATTTTGCTCTCGGGTGGATACGCAAGTGGCACCCGAGGCTGAATTATAGCACTATGTCCCTGAGTCTGGCTCCAGGTGGAGCTAGCCTTTGAGTACATATGGAGAGCACTCTGCAACCTGCTCGGAGACTCGAAGCTAGGCTTCTGGAAGCGGACACTGCATTTTTTCGCGAGTTCCACTATTTAGACCCTTTAGGCGTAGATGATTCTGATAACCCGATGTTGTAATATTTTGTCCATATGTAACGCGAGAGTGTTTTATTTTGCGACTGTTGTGTCAACAAGTTTGCTCTCAAAGCGTTATTTTATAAGTCGTGCATTTGCCGCATTTTTCTCTTTGAAAGATTCGTAAACTCGAATATGAGAAACGATTTATCTTTATTTATACTTGTAATGTAAGATACATGGGGTGACCCAAGAGATCCGGCCTATGACCTGTGTTCTAGATCTAGAGGGCATTGCCCCTGGTATCACTCATGGCTTTTACAGCCTTTGTTTCCTACTCCTCTTGATGCTTACGACGTTGTAGTGTTTTCTTCTTCTCCTGTGCCTTTGTCTTCTCCCGGTGCTTCTATTCGTGGTTTCTTTGTCTCGGGTTCCGCGATGCGTCCTTCGAGTAGCTTGATGCTTTCTGTAGTCGTGGTTTTGGCCTTCTCTGCATAGTTGGCTGTCGTGCCAAAATTTTGCGCCATCTTGTGGAACTCCCTGTCATAGAGATCTGAAAGTTCGAAACTTCCTTTTACTGTAATTATTCCTTTTGGCCCTGGCATTTTGAGTACCAGATATGTATAGTGAGGTACTGCCATGAATCGCGAAAACGCGGGTCGTCCGAGGATCGCATGATATTGGGATGGCCAATCCATGACTTCGAAGTTGAGCTTTTCTCTTCTGTAGTTTTGCCGATTACCGAAGCAAACGTTGAGTGCTATCCATCCTAGTGGATAGTTGGCACTTCCTGGTACAATTCCATGAAAGGAGCAATCAGTTGGTTTTAGGAACTCGAGTGATATATGCATTGCTCTCAGTGTTTTTGCATATATCAGATTAATTCCACTTCCTGCGTCCATGAATATTCTGTCGACATCATACGCACCAATTTGAGTTTTGAGTACCAAAGGCGCGTTTCCTAGCCGAGGTACTGTTATAGGGTGGTCTTCTCTGTTGAACTCAATTGGTTGCTCTGACCAATGCAGATACTCTGTTGTAGCTGGAGGCGAAATGACTGCTAGATTGACTTGTCGAGTGATACTCTTTTCCTCTTTGTTCGACTTGGGCACGGGTTATATCATTGCTGTGATGTGTCCTTTTGATGGAACGTACCCTTCGTCGTCGTCGTGTCCCTTGTTTTGCTGGTCTTGTCCTTGCGGAGCTCCATTGTTTCTTTGCTGGTTTGTCGGAGGATTGTTGTTCCCTTCAAATCCTTGTCGCCTTGCTTCGGTTTGCTTGTTTAGTGCTACCTCTTGCAATTTTAAGAATGTTGTGCAGTCTTTCAATGCGTGCCTTGATACTCGCTTCCCATCGATGAACGCTGAGTGTATATGACAAGGCCCGTTGAGCATATCTTCTGGCGATGGGTTGTATTCTCTGGATTCTCTTGGAGGGAACTTCTTGTAGTCTTCCTTTCCGTAGCTTCGATATCCCGACCTTCTGCGATCATTTCCTTGGTAGCTGTTGTCTTTATATCCTGCGGCGACTTGGCTGTGTGAGCCGTAGGTGTCGTAGTTTCGGGATCATCTCCTTTGACTTCCATATCTGTTTCTTCTGTCGTCCTCTGGAGATCGCGTCCGCTTGTTATTGCACGCATCTTCTCCATCTGCAAATCTCTTTGTTGTGTCCATGAGATCTGACACTGTTTTCGGCTTGATTCTACCCATCTCTTCGACTAGGTCTCTTCGCCTTAATCCAATGATGAACGCGTCTATTGCTCTTTCGTCTGAAACTTCGACTGCTGAATTTTTGATAAGGCTCCATCTTTGGATGTATGCCCGCAGTGTTTCGTCGCGTTGTTGTACGCATGCTTTGACTTCTTCTATTGATGCCGGCCATTTATATGTCGACCTGAAGTTGCTTGTAAATTGCTTTGTGAGGTCTTCCCAGCTTCCAATGGATTCTTTCTCTAGTTTGCTTAACCATGACCTTGCTACGCTGGTGAGGTGTAGTTGCAAACTTTGCATTGCTGTTTCTCTGGTTCCTCCTAGTATTTGAACTGCTTGTAAGTAATCTGCGAGCCATGATTGTGGTTCCTGTGATCCGTCGTATTTTTGCTGATCATGAGGTAGCTTGAATCCCTTGGGAACTGGAGTGGTGCGAACCCTGCGGGTAAAGCACGATGCCCCCATTTCTTTTTCGTCATCTTCATAGTCGCGCCTTTCATTTGGGGATCGCGATCTTCGAGTTTCACCATGCTGTTTTGGTGACGGCGATCGAGATCGATGCTTGCTGCTTCTGTGCCTAGGACTATTGTGACGGCAAGGTGACCTTGCTTTATGCACTTCCTTGTGATGATATGCTTCGTCTCCTTTTGCTGAGAGCTTGTGACCCATCATGTTGAGTCCGTTCAATGCTGCTCTATGCATGTGCTCCCTAGGATCTCCTGGACTTGGTCGAGTTGTGAGCAGATATGCTTGCGCTGCTACTAATGCTGCTTCGGGGTTTTTTTGTAGGATGTTCCCCTGCTCGTCGACCGATAGGAAGGACGAGTCGAGGTTTTTCGAAATACTTTGCCTGTCGGAGTACTCGAGGTTATCGTACCTTGAGCCATGTCGATGATTTTTCCTTGCGTTGCTGTATGATGCGTCGCTTCGTGCTTTACGAGCAGCTTTGCTAGCTGCAATGGCTGAATCTTTTCTTCTTTGTATCTCTATCTTTTCCTTTGCTAATTGCTTTGTCTGCTGCCTTAGGGCGTAATGATACCCCAAAAGCATATCTTTGCTGAAATTTGGTGGTATTGGCGTGCCGTGTTCTATGGCTTCTCTAATTATCCTCCACTCGTCGACTGATAGTCGAATTTTTTCTCTGGCTGTGAGGGATTCTACTGTTTGTCCTTCTGCTAGGTGATTTGCTCCTCTGTCGATATTGGCTGGGTTTAGCACTGGGTTATTATTTTCGTCGAATTCTTCTGAGTTGTCGCCCACAATGGCGAGTACCTGGCACTGCTTACCGATGTTACTATTAAAGCTTGAGAAGATTGAGTCGCCATCTTTAGAAAGCTCTAACCCTGTCTTCCATGTGTCTGTTGATTTATCTGAGATATCATCGAGGCAGATCATGAGATCGTCGAGTTGGATTTCTGCATTGAAGTTATCCTTTGCTTTGTTGTCTTCTGTAATTTTCCCTTTTTGCACTTATTCTAGGCTGACCGGCGAGTTTACCTCGCTGGATGAGCCGTCGGAATACTCCATTATTGCTGTTGCTTCAGGCTCACTTGCTGACGGATCTTGTTTCGTCGGATCCGAAAGGCGAGACGAGCCCGACGGCCCAATGAGGATGCTCAAACTTCCAATGGTTAGCTCCACTTCTTGACTTCCGTCGACTTCTGAACTGCTGTTGGCTAAAAGCGAAAAAGCCGCCGAATTCATGATTCCAACGCCCAAATTCCCCACGGTCGGCGCCAATTGACGAGGGGTTAACTCGACAAATGTCCTAGATGAAGGACTTAGGATCGGGGAGATAGGGCGCTGGATGAACTCGAAGGTAAAGTTAGTCGAAATAGGTGTATATCGAAAGTAAACTTGGGTGTTCAACCTGGCTTGCTTTCAATCTGCCCTACACCGTCCCCTCCTGGCCCCTATATATAGATGGCCAGGTCTCGAGGATCGGGTAGGGTACGATACAGATTACAATATCGACATACGGTAAGAACTCGTATTCGACTATCATTACAATTGGGCCTAGCTTATCGGGCCTCAGGGGTACTCAACTAACGGGCTCTATTATCTATACCCTTGTCATGCGGCATACTACAAGGTTGATTGAAACCCGATATTTCATCTACGACATAAATGGTTCAAAGGAACCCGATAAAATATTAATGCACATGCCTCGGAACCATGATTCGTTCCCATGGTCTATTAATAAACATATAATCCAGGTATGATTATTTATTACAGATAGCACAATGAAGAACAACTGGGAAAAGAGATTACATAAAGAAGAAAACTAGTGAAACTATACTTCGGCTTCATACTCCTTCTGGCACTGGGTGCCATCATAGATTCTCACGTCGAACTTCGACGTGCCAACATGGAAATCAAAGGTCATGAAAAACCCTTGATGGAGGTCGTGATTCTCTGCAAGTCGCGACCAGCCGCCCTTGAAGAATTGCTCACCGGCGTCGTCGTACCACACCTCCACTTCGTATGGAGTTCCTCCACCAGAGTGTTCACGGAGAACCGCTTCCCGCAGCTCTCGCCCATCCATGAACTTGGTGAATTTCAGTGGCATGCGCTGAATTTCACGGCACTGCGCGTTGGCAATGCAAAAGAAAGAGTAGATTCTGGGGAAAGAAGGAGAAGAATCAGTGGAAGGAGCACTTGGATCTGGCACAACAGATGGCACCTTGAGTTTATTCTTGCTCCCGGCCGGACAGCCGGGGCGTCGCTTCACCAGAGCAGAAGATGACCCTACTGCAGCTGCGGTGGTAGTCTTGTTCTTACTACCGCGAGGATGACCGGGGCCCCGTTTCTCCACAGGGGCGCCGATGTTCAAGTGAGATTCACTTGCATCGGCCATGAAGACAAGTGTCAGGGACGAAAAACCCTAGATGGGGTGAGGAAGAAGAAGACGATGTGGCAGAGAAAGGCACTAATGGAGGAATTTAGGGTTTTTACCCTGGTCAAGCGTGCTTTATTTATAAGCACGTGCCAATGGGCCTCTGGAGCGGCATGGCCCAAAGTATACTTTTGGGTTTTTTTTACAGTATAAATAGTACAGAGGAATTAACATATCAAGGAAAAAGATGCGTACAAAAAAAAGAGAAGGGAGCAGGGAATAAGAAAATATCTGTCAAGAAGCACAAGTTCACCTCGTCTTCGACTCGGGGGCTTGCGATATAAAAAGGGGAGAAATCCACTACGAAGGCAAATAAAGTTGACAAATGGTGTGAGAAGAAATATATGGCGCAGGTTCATCTATTTTCTTGAGCTTATACCCGAAAATTTTGGCTATAGCCTCGGGGGCTACTCCCATCAGGAGCGCTATCGCGCACCCGATAGAAAGAAGTCGATAAAAGAGAAGAGGCGCATCGAATCTGGTAATAAAAGAATAAATTGTTGGACATGAGGTTCAGACATAAGGTTGCATATCTTTAGCAAGGAACTTTGGCTACATTGCCAACAAAATAAACATCGATTACTCCCATCGGGAGATATTCATGAAAGTTAAAAAGGATAACTCAAAAAATTACGTATATTGAATCAGTCAAACAAGGCTACAAAATATGATTCTCGAGTTGCATCATTGCGACAAAACTCGAATGCCATGATTGAAATATATCATAAAGGTAAAACCCCAGGATTCGTCCTGTATAGCCCGGTATATGCATATGGATACGCTCTGCTGGTATGTATTCGTGTCTACGATGTGAAGAAAAATCCTAGTTGATGCACTGGGTACCCTGAGAACCACTGGGACTCATTCTTTGTAAGGCCTAAATGCAGCAAAAGAATGGGTTTGACCAGTTTCCCGAATTCAAGTCTAAGGGGATTGAATTTGAAGTAGGTGGCAAGTATCTGTTCTGGCAGTTAACTGGCCTCTTGATCCGTCAGAGTTGTTAGGCTTGTTCATCAAAGCCCCTTGCAAGATATTATAATAAAAGATAAGTCAAAAGACCAAGTCAAAGATTTCAAGATTTGAAGAAGTCAAGTATTGATCAAGTCGAAGAATTGAAGATCTGAGATTCAACCCGAATCTACAATTCTGGTAGAATCTCGGGGGCTACTGACAAGGGTATAGATAATAGAGCCTGTCAGTTGAGTACCCCTGAGGCCCGTTAAGCTAGGCCCAATTGTAATGCTAGTCAAAATACGAGTTCATGTCGTATGTCGATATTGTAATCTATATCGGATCCCACCCGATCCTCGAGACCTGGCCACCTATATATAGGGGCCAGGAGGGGACGGTGTGGGACAAATTGAAAGCAAGCCAGGTTTTACACCCACGTTTACTTTCATAGCCACCTTGTTTGACTGAATTTACCTTCGAGTTCAGCCAACGCCCTATCTCCCTGATCCTAAGTCCTTTATCTAGGACATTTGTCAAGTTAACCCCTCATCAAATGTAATGCAATAAAATGACTTAATTCGTATCTCAAGCAGACATTTGAAATTCCCATGTAGTTGTATGATAACAGTAGTTCATAGCATGACCAGATAATATTGAAACCTAAGGAGAATGGCCTCCGCTGCATTATAAAGCAGGCCCTTGTATAGGAGATCTAAGCAAATCTCTCTCTCAAGCAGATTCTTGTACAACAACTAACCAAGGGGCAAAAATACAGCAGATCTATGATCAGAGCCTATCACATACCCAACAAGAAGAGGGGAAAGATGCTGGCACGCTCGAAAATCAAGCAGGCGACCAAGATCCCTGCAGATATGCCCCGGATCTGGGCGGATCCCCTGCCACCGCGCCCATGGGGTCGGGATAGAGGAGGAGGCCGCCCTATGCTCTGGGTTGGTGGTCTCTGTTCAGGCTGGGGCACTCAGAGTCAGGGTAGAGGGAGAGGCCGCCGCTGCCGCCGCCGTCCTTGAGGTCGGCCGGTTACTTTCGAGGCTGGGGTAGAGCAGGTCGCTGTCGCCACGACCGGGCAGGTTCTATCATCCTTGGACCTCATCTTTTCTTCCTCTCGTGGGTGGCGTCTAGGGTTTTGAGGATTGGGAGTGGGACTGCCTAAGAGAAAGAGAGAAAGGGCTGACCCTGGCGGGTGGCGGCCTGCCCTCTCTCCATAGCAAAGCGAGGGGAGCGAGGGGTACCAGAGTGCCCCGTACCCAGCTCTCCACAGTCGCCTGAGCAGAATGAGACATGGAAAGACGATTTTGCCCCCGACCACTCAACGAAAACACATGCACAGCCACCGCGTCTCTCTCCTCTCCTTTGGACGCATACAACAAGCCACGATGCCAGCTTCACTGACGAGCGGCCTGCGGATGAAGCAGGCCCCGCAGATTAGTGATCGTGGCTAGATCATTTCCACGGCAGGTAGATTTTTTGAGCCAAACAGTTGTTGAAACGGACGGCCAGTATCGACTGAAAACTTGATCGAACGGCTGGGACCTCAGATGGCCTGAGAGCAGGGGGTACCATGCAGCTATATTTTGAATGATGGAGGAATGGACACTGGGGCTCAATTCTTTCTCCACATGATGAATAATTATTTTGTCTTGGACTAGGTAGATAATGTGAATCCATCATTTCCATGTGAAGATGAAGAGGGTTTATTAATGCATATCAATTTCAAGGAAGTAAAGCTGAAGGCAAGCCAAGTACAAACACAACACAAAAGCTTGCTTCAGTTAAACCATGACTCTGATGGGAAAATGTGAGAATTTCAGCTTAGAAGTGGCTAGGGCCTTTTTTATCTGGTCCTTCACATTTTATAAAAGAGAACTTCATATATTTTCTTCAAAGATTAGTAAAGTGGGTCTGCACATTAAACATGGATGCCAGAATATTCGTATCTAATGTAATGAGAGTACCAGAAGATGATTAAAACTCTTGCGTTGTTGTCAATAATTTTCTTCTGAACTTTTGAAGTAGTTTTAATGATGAAATGAATTCTTGTTACTATGGCATTTTTTGTCTTATCCTTCACATTTTATAAAAGATAACTTCATATAGTTTCTTCAAAGATTAGAAAAGTGGGTCTGCACATTAAACATGGATGCCAGAATATTCATATCTAATGTAATGAGAGTACCTGGTACCAGAAGCTGATTAAAACTCTTGCGTTGTTGTCAATAATTTTTCTCTTAAGTAGTTCATGATGATGAAAATGAATTCTTATTATCATGGTCTTGCCTACTCACCGGCTACGACGACTTACTTTATGGGAACCACAAGTTTAATCTATCTCCAAAATGTTCATTGGTTCTATTGGGCTAGGCCTGTCTGCCTTAGTCTCTGCTCATGTTCTATTCTTTTAGCACTTGCTTCTTTCTTTTCATTGATTGTTTCACTCCTCAACACGTTTGGTCCTTCGTCTGTTCATCGCAAGTTTGATAATCGGTTTGTCAGGTGTTCAAGTTTGCATGATGGATCTCTGAGCGAGAAAAGGACCTTGCCGGGTTTTCTAAAATCTTTAATGTCTGATGTTTAATGAAGCCCATACTGCTAATTTGGGCCTGATATTATTTATCCTTTAGCACAGGTTAATTAGAAGGATGCATCATTTCTGGCATTTGTATTGTCTTAAGCCTTTGTAAAGCAGCATTGAAGGAATATAATATATACACTCGGGAATGCAATCTTTCATTTTTTTCTTTGCATCTCTGCTACCGTGGGGTTGTAAAGGATTTATTTTCATCATCTTTATAATATCTTCACACTGAAATCAGTTAATATTTATTTTCATCATACTCTTTTGGCTGATGTGTTTTGTCGTGTGGAACATTGGAGAGAGTATAAGAGGAATGAATGATTATACGATGTTATTTATCCTTTGGCTGGTGTACTATTCACACTAAAATCAGCCAGGATTCATTGTCATCATTCTCTTTAGCATTATTTGCATATGAAGATAGTACCTTGTTAAACCAAATTTTAGTATTATCGGTTTTCTTTTTACCACTGCCAATTGGTCCTTGATTTCCACTTGCAGTTTCTTTCTTTCTTTTCTATTTATGTTGGATTGTTGGGAGAAAAGACAACACATAATATGTATAAACCAACTTTAATTTTATTGCTTATATCTTACTCATCATCACATGTATTCTGTAGCAATGCACGGGTATTCAACTAGTGGGCACAGTTTCCCCATGCGGGAGGGGATCCCGTGCGTCCCTCAAATTTCCCTCGTGGGGCTTGCTTCCCTGGTTTTCTTGCAGCCTGCAACCAAACAAGCCCTTAGGGTGTGTTGGGTAGCTCGACTGAGTTCAGAAAATCTCTCCTCACCCCACTTTTTCATGTTTGTTAGGTCGGTCTGATCACCCGGGCAGTGCCCACCTCAGCCGAAAAACACTCCTCAGCCCGGCTGCCCTCGCCCCACAACCAGCGGGCCCCACGCCCCCAGACCACAGCCCCGGCTCTCTCTCCCTCCTCATTCTTCTCACCAACCAACTCTCCCCGAGCTCCTCCATTTCGTCCGACCACCGCCTCCTCCCTTCCCCGACCGCACCGACCATCACACCGCAACAGAGGCCGCCCCTGATTGCTATAGATGGCGTAGTGATGAATGAAATAATTGATGAAGCAAATGACTGGCCAGTTGGGAAACCCCAAGAATAAGGTGATGAATATAGCAGCAAGTTTTTCCCTCAGTAAGAAACCAAGGTTTAATCGATCGAGTAGGAAAAAGCCAATACTCCAGAAGGTGATGCTTGCTAGCTTCGCGACAGCTTCGAACAATTTATAGGGCACCTCGTCCAAGCTTTGCTTTGCCAGCTGCAACATGGAACCTGCACACAACACAACCAAATACTTTGTTCCCAACTTACGATGAGGTTGTCAATCTCACCGGTTTGCTTGAAACAAAGGGTATGAGCATATCGAGTGGAAAGTGATAGTAATTTGCAAGTAAAGTAAACAGTGCAAGTAAAGTAAACATGTGATAGCAATGTAATGGAAATAGGACCGGGGTCCACAGTTCACTAGTAAGATAAAATAACACATGCTGGGTAAACAAATTACAGTTGGGCAATTGATAGAATAAAGACAACGTGCATATGTCAAGAGGATCACTATGAGATTTACTCTGGGCATTACAACAAGATACATAGACCGTCATCCAACTGCATCTATGACTAATAATCCACTTGTGGCGAATCAATCCGAGAACTCCACAAGTATTAAGTTGCGAACAACAGATAACTGCATTAAGCAAAGTGTGTAATGTAAACAAAGCATATGCCCTTGAGCATATGAATGTTGTTTTCTCCCTAGTGGCAATAGCACATCTACAACCTTAGAGGTTTCTGTCACTCCCCCAGATTAAATAGAGGCATGAATCCAACTATCAAGCATAAATACCCCCTCTTGGAGTCACTAGTAACTACTCGGCCAAGATAGCTACTAACAACGGAGAGCATGCAAGATCATAAATAACATAGAGATAACATAAGATAATATTCAGCACATCAACTCAATCATAACACCAATATTCATCGGATCCCAACAAACACAACATGTAGAATTACATAACGGTGATCTCGATCATGTAAAGTAGCTCACGAGATCTAAACATGAAGCACATGGTGGAGAAGACAACCAACTAGCTACTGCTATGGACCCATAGTCCAAGGTAGACTACACACTCATCGCGCCGAAGGCAAGCACGGCGATGAAGAAGACCTCCGGTGGCGATTTCCCTCTCTGGCAGGGTGCCGGGAAGAGCTTCTGGACCCTCCCGATCTTGGGTCGACGATGGTGGCGGATCGCGATGTGTTTCTAGAAAAGTGATCAGGTGTTTAGGTTTTTTCCGTCGGGGGGTCTTTATAGGTGAAGGGGCGGCGCCAGAGGTGGACCTGGGTGGCCTCACCACAGGTGGGCGCGGGCCAGGGGCAGGCCGCGCCCCTGGTGGTGTGGCCCCTGATGCGTGGTAAATGACCAGCCCGTTGGGAACCCCAAGAGGAAGGTGTGATGAGTATAGCAGCTAGTTTTCCCTCAGTTAAGAAACCAAGGTTATGTCGATTAGGAGAAAAGCAGACAATACGACTGAAGGTGATGCTTGCTAGTTTGCGATAGCTTCGGACAATTTATATATGCCGCCTCGTCCAAGCTTTGCTTGCTAGCTGCAACGCGGAACCTGCACACAACACAACCAAATACTTTGTTCCCAACTTGCGATGAGGTTGTCAATCTCACCGGTTTGCTTGAAACAAAGGGTATGAGCGTATCGAGTGGAAAATGATAATAGTATGCGAGTAAAGTAAACAGTGCGAGTAAAGTAAACAGGTGATAGCAATATGATGGAAATAGGACCGGGGTCCACAGTTCACTAGTGGTGTCTCTCCATAAGATAAATAACACATGCTGGGTAAACAAATTACAGTTGGGCAATTGATAGAATAAAGATAAACGTGATATGTCAAGAAGATCACTATGAGATTTACTCTGGGCATTACAACAAAATACATAAACTGCCATCCAACTGCATCTATGACTAATAATCCACTCATGGGGATACCGTCCGAACACCCCATGAGTATTAAGTTGCGAACAACAGATAATTGCATTAAGCAAAGTATGTAATGTAAATAAAGCATATGCCCTTGAGCATATGAATGTTGTTTTCTCCCTAGTAGAAACGGCACATCTACAACCTTAAGGGTTTCTGTCACTCCCCCAGCTTAAATAGAGGCATGAACCCACTATCGAGCATAAATACCCCCTCTTGGAGTCACTAGCAACTACTCGGCCAAGATAGCTACTAACAACGGAGAGCATGCAAGATCATAAATAACATAGAGATAAAAAAAGATATATTTCAGTACAGCAACTCAATCATAACACCAATATTCATCGGATCCCAACAAACCAAACATGTAGAATTATATAACGGTGATCTCAATCATGTAGGGCAGCTCATGAGATCTAAACATGAAGCATATGGTGGAGAAGACAACCATCTAGCTACTGCTATGGACCCATAGTCCAAGGTAGACTACTCACTCATTGCTCCGGAGGCAAGCATGGCGATGAACAAGACCTCTGGTGGCGATTCCCCTCTCTGGCAGGGTGCCGGGAAGAGCTTCTGGACCCTCCCGATCTTTGGGTCGACGGCGATGGCGGATCACGATGTGTTCTAGAAAATTGATTGTGTCCTTAGGTTTTTCCTGTAGAGGGGTCTTTATAGGCGAAAGGGCGATGTCAGAGGTTGAGCTAGGTGGCCTCACACCAGGGCGGCGTGACCCAGGCCACGCCGGCCTAGCGTGTGGGGCCCCTGTGGCTCCCCTCCTACTCCTCTTCAGATCTCTGGAAGCTTCCGGGTAAAATAAGACTTTGTTTCGTCCAATTTCGAGAATATTTTCTATGTATCACTTCTGAAACACAAAAATAGCAGAAAATAGGGAACTGGCACTGTGGCAACTTGTTAATAGGTTAGTTCCGGAAAATGTATAAAAGTGCCACGAAGTGTAACGAAACTTTAGGCAAATGGTGTAAAAACAAGCATGGAGCATCAAAAATTATAGATACGTTTGAGACGTATCAAGCATCCCCAAGCTTAACTCCTGCTCGTCCTCGAGTAGGTAAGTAATAACAAAAGAATAATTTTTGAGGTGACATACACCTACACAATCTTGATCATATATGTAAGCATTTATGAGCTGGGATCATAAGAACTTAAAACATGGGCATAAAGATATAATCATGACAATAAGAAACTTAGCAACCATGTTGTAAACATGCAAATGAACACAAACAAAAGATCATGAAAATGAAATAATGAAAGTCAAACGTGTGTTCAAATCATAAGGAAAAACATACAAATAGATTTCAGCTTGTCCTTCATAGAGAGCAAAACATAAATGCATAGGACACCTTCGAGTTTAAGAGGGCGACTAGATACAAATAATTTGAGAACAAGTGAAACCAACAATATGAATCAATCAATAAAAACTTTGGGACAGTGCACATTATACTCAGAATGACAACTATGCTCTCTTAATAGTGCATAAAAATAGAAGGTGGTGACTCAACATAAAAGTAAAAGAAAGGCCCTTCGCAGAGGGAAGCAGTGATTGCAAGTTTTATAACCTTCAAAAATTATGTTACTTACTGACTTTGAGCTCTCATTGCCCCCATCATAAGCATCTTGAATGGTTAAAGTTAATGCAAGAACAATTATGATGCATATGCTTGACAAATCATAAGTTGAAAACCTCATGTCCCATGAATACGAGTACCCAAACCTCATGCTACTTTATTTAGAGTCCCAATCAAGGCTCTTGTCATTGTAAGTATACACGTATCATTGAGAACCGCCAATGGGATACCTCCATGCCCGATGACATGGAATAAGCCCACATCAAAATGACAGGACAAGCAGACAATGAACACCTCAATATCTCTTTTATTTACCATTTGTTTAGCTTTTATTGTGAGATGCGTCGTCGAATGTTCACCATGGGTATGCTGCAAATTTCCACTATGAATTATGCATGGCTTAGATTAGCGGCCCGGCGTTTCCCTAACATATATACAAACTCCATGATCCTCATAAGATTCTCAATTCATTTTACACCGCGAGTATCCATAAATAAAAGATTACGATATCAACTCAAATAAGAAGTGCAATGTTGAAAGCTTGCCCATGACTGCATGGCTGGGCTAGTCTCTAACTTACAACTTGCAAGCATAACAACTCAACATAAGAGACCACAATGTCAAATTTTTAAGAACAGGAAAAAGTAAAGTGTGTCTTCCGGTTCGTGAGAGCTTTACTGACCGAATTTCGCATAACACTGGTAAGAGTTTAATTTGAAGAGAAAATAAAAGCAAGTCAACTTTACTTGGAATAGCAAATTGCTAGTAGGTATGTATGGTGGACACTTTGGCAAACTTGTTTTTTAAGGAGTTGGATGCACGAGTAGAGCACATACTCAGTACAAGGCGAGGGCTAGCAAAAGACTGGGAGCAACCGACTAAGAGAGCAATAATGGTCATAATCATGCAAAGCGACAAAGCGACATTAAAAGAAGCACTCGGTGAACACATGTGATCCTCACATCATAGCCATCCCCTCCGGTTATCCCAATTTCTGTCACTTTGGGGCCTCGGGTTCCGGACAACAATATGTGTATACAACTTGTAGGTAAGACCATACACAACAAGTATCATCATAGAAATAATAACATGTTCAGACCTGAAATCATGGCACTCGGGCCCAAAGTGACAAGCATTAAGCACAACAAGTTGCAACAATGTCATAGGCACTAAATAAAGATACTAGGCACTATGCCCTATCAATCTCATATCAAATTACATGAATGATCTCATCCAATCCCTACCATCCCCTCACCTACAGCAGGGGAATTACTCACACATGGATGGGGGATTCATGGATGGTCGATGGAGTGATGTCGGTGATGGTGGCGATGAAGGTCTCCTCCAAATCCCCGTCCCGACAGGGTGCCAAAACGGAGTTTCTGGTTCCAAATCGCGGTTTCTGATGGTGGCGGCGCAGCGGAAGTCTATCTGGGAAAAACGCCATCTTCCCGATATTAAGTCATCAGGGGGTATATGTAGGCGAGAGGGGAGGCCGGGAGGATGCCCGGGGCCTCCTCACGCCAGGGTGGCGCGGCCAGGGCTGGGCCACGCCACCTGTGTGTGAGGGCCCCTTGAGCCTCCTCTCTGTCTCGTCTTCTGGCTCCGTGGGTCTTCTGGTGAAATAGGATTTTTGATGATTTTTCCCGAATTTTTACTGAAAGTTGGATTTCTGCACAAAACGAGACACCAGAGCAATTCTGCTAAAAACAGCGTCAGTCCGTGTTAGTTGTATTCAAAACACACAAATTAGAGGAGAATCATTAGCAAAAGTGTTCGGGAAAGTAGATACGTTTTGGACATATCAGTCCTGTGTTTTGTAACTCCAGCCACTCTGCTGTAAAGTCTGGTAAAACTTATGATTTGATCGCCTTTCGCTTTTCGTACGTGATGTCCAGGGGTGATAACTCAATTCCTCATAAGGAGACACGCCCTGTTGCTAAAGGGTTGTTCAATATATTGGATAGTGGTGCTTCGTTGACCACTATGATTGGGTGTACCACAAAATATTGCCATAGTTTTCATGCTGTTGTGAATACACTATATGCAAGTTTCTGGTAGTGCGAGTATTCTGACCATGCCAATATCGGCATCGGCATCGTTTGGAGGCTGTGGTGCTCGAATCATAGTGGAAATTGCGATTCCCTATTATTTTTACATGCATAATATATAGAAAATAGTTAGATCTATAAATCGATGCATATGAAGCTACATATATATTCTTGGTCATAACCCCTTAGATGCATGGCTTCACGTCATCGTCGCTTTCATCGTCAGTATCTTCGTCGTCCGTGTAGTAGTACTTCCTGCACGTTGTTCCATCGAACACCTTCACTGTGAGCACATAATCGCCTTCATATTTGAAGTGTAGGAAGCAGCCGAAATCCACACCATGCGCGATGGCGAAATTCTCCCAGCCCTTGTCGAGGTACATCCGGCCTTGTCCATCAAATAGGACCTCCACGGTCCAGAGACGAGGACCGCAGTCAGCTGCTCACAGATACACCTTTGCGGGCTCCTGGCCATCAAGATAGTCCGCAAACTTTTGTGGGAGTGCCTGCAAATAGATCGAGCGCCGATCGTTTGAAATTAAAGGTTTTTTAGAACATGCACATAATTAATCACATGCATCATATATGTGGGAACGCGTACGTACCTTCTTGGCCAAAGGGTCTTCATAGATGATGATGAAGAACTCCTCTATGATCAATGGCAGTGTTGACGGTGGTGGTGGCAATGATGATGATCTACCACCCCGGCCGCCCCTTCCCCTTCCCCTTCCCCTTCCGGTCGGCGTCCGAGACGTGGAAGCCATGTCAATGGATCAAATGTATGTGAACAAAGAAGAGAGAGGTAGAAACAAAGAAGAGAGAGGCAGAACCTATTGACATGAGGGATGGCCGTTGTGGGGGTTTGTAAGGGAGAGATGACCGTTGTGGGGTTTACACCATAAATTAAGGTAGAGATGACCGTTGTGGGGTTTATACAATAAATTAAGGAGGAGATGACCATTGTGGGGGTGGTTTATATCTCAACAAAAAAGTAATACCTAAAAGAAATGGAAATTCGTGAAAGTTCATCATTTTACCGTGAAAAGTAAAGCCTACAAGAAATGGAAATTCGTGATAGTTTATCATTTCAGCGTGAAAAGTAATGCCTACAAGAAATGGAAATTCGTGATAGTTTATCATTTTACCGTGAAAAGTAATGCGTAAAGAAATGGAAATTTGTGATAGTTCATCATTTTACTGTGAAAAGTAAAGCCTACAAGAAATGGAAATTCGTGATAGTTTATCATTTCAACGTGAAAAGTAATGCCTACAAGAAATGGAAATTCGTGATAGTTTATTATTTTACCGTGAAAAGTAATGCCTAAAAGAAATGGAAATTCGTGATAGTTCATCATTTTACCGTGAAAAGTAAAGCCTACAAGAAATGGAAATTCGTGATAGTTTATCATTTTACCGTGAAAAGTAATGCCTACAAGAAATTCGTGATTACCCAACTTGTTGAATCCGGTGGCAAACTTGTCATTTAGCATACATAGAGGGGTAGTAGTTTGCCACCAACAGATAGAGAGAGGGTGGCATGATCCTGCCCATTGGATCATAGGATCGACGGTAGGTGGGCACGATCTGTGTGACAACAGCTCGACCAATCAGGCCAAGTTTAGGCTTCTGTGAGAAGGAAGAGGGTAAAACTGAGTAGTATCAAGGATACAAGGGCAAGTAAATAGTAAATAGGCTAAGGAATTCAAATAAGAGATTTAGAAAAAGAAAAACACATATTTTATACAATGAAACCCAGGTTGGCCTACCTCAAAGTATTAGCAATTCAAATATACATGAGTGTAAAAATTATGGCCTCATTCAGACAAACTATGTTTTGGGTATAGATATTTTGAGAAGGGGTTTGAGTGGAAAGCCATGAACCTTCATAGCTACTAGTGATTTCAAAAGTGGCCATTTGTGTGAAAACTTGATTTATATATGATTGTTATGATTTCCTACGTGGCAGGTCGTGTAACAAGACTCCATGAGTAGGAGAAACTATGATTTTATTTTTTTGAATTTTCTTGCGCATGAAATGACTCAATTAGATGGCTTAATCCCATCTGTTGACTCTCTGTGACCAGCCACTTGAGGGTAAAACTGAGTATATTGCACTAGGCAGTATTAGTACTCGAGGGGAAAACTGAGTACAGATATTTTTCCAGTGTAAGATTCGAGGGTAGAACTGAGTACACGTAACGGTGCTGACATGCAGTCCCACGGACGCGTGTCGCGGTGAGCAGCGGTTAGCCGTGCGGTGCGCGTGTTGAGACCAAAACGTCAACTGCTGAGACGAACCGTCACTTTGCCAGTACAGAGCCCCTCTCCCTCCCTCTGCACACAGTCTCATCATAACTCACGCACGCAACCACGCCTCTCACATCCCATCACCTTCTCCAAAAAAACCCACCCGCCCTACGCGCGCTCCCCTGCCGGCGATGGAGAAGAAGAATGCGCCGGCGGCCATCGCCCCCGAGCCCGTCGCCTCCGAGCCCATCGCCTCCGAGCCCGTCGCATCCGAGCCCATCGCATCCGAGGGCGGCGCATCCAAGCGCGGCACCTCCGTGAACTGGGCCTCTCTTAAGGGTGACGGACCACTTCACAAGATCGGAGACTGCTTATTAGCGAACGAGGAGTACGTGGACACCTACGCTGCTTTGAGGCAAGTTTGTACAAATTGGCGCTCATATCTACCTGAGCCCGACGTGCACCTGCACGAATGGATCGTGGTAGAACACGCCCTTCCACACGCCGCTGAGTTTTCCTTCCTCAACCTCTACACATCCCGCTACGTCACCATCGATCTAACGGAAGTTCATGCAAGGTTCAAATTCCTCCATATCTATAGAGTTAATCTATTTTTATTTTCAATTGTAAACATCTTAGTGCTGAATGTTATCTTCATCAACTCCCTTTTAGATACTACTTCGTCGGCTTTTACCGTGGCGTCATCGTGCTTGCCCAGAAGAACCAGCCGCATAAGATACGGCTTCTGAACCCACAAAGACATTGAACGCTACGTTTGAGGCGCAGATGCCATCTATGATTGTGGAGTCAGTCGCTGTAATGAAGTCCCCGACTATGGTCTTCATTTGCATAGGTTATCCCAATGAAATTGCTTGGGTCGATGAGAGCTGTCCTACTAAGGATATAGATGTAGAAGATTGGGGAGAATGAAGATTTTCGATCGAGGATGATTCTCTGCGTTGCCTTACCCCGTTCAATGGTGAATTGTATGCAATAGCTATGAACAATTTTGAGTTCAGAACATTAGTGTGCACCAACAATGTCCAGTTGGAAAAGCGCGCGAGCACTATCAGCATGGAGACACTATTTTCATTTCCAGAACTTGGAAATGACAAGTTCTACCTTGTGGAGTCTGATGGTGATCTGCTGCTTGTGTTGTTCGGTGGCAGCGCTGGCAACAGGCATTTGGAGGAAGGCCAACCATTGGTGCACCGTGTGGACACTGAGAGCCGCTCTCTCCATGCCATCAACATTGGCAGTCATGCCTTCTTTGTCAGTTATAAACGGTGTATCTCCGTCGACACCAGAGTGCACCTGGCAGTTTGACCTAGCTACATCTACTACGAGGGCGGTTATATCAGACAGTACTTTAATGATAGAAAGGCCTGGGATGAGTGGCCACGACATGTGGATAGATTAGATTCCGACGGTATGAAAATAGAACAAAGGCCATACCGTTTGGAGGATCTATTGGCTGCACACTGCAGACGGAAGGAGTTCAGTTAATATTTTTTTCGTCTCATGGAATATAGCAACTCCGAAATATATGATGAAGAATGAAGAACCTTCATGTTGGGCATACATTGCGTCTTATATTATTTTCAGCTTAGTTTGTCGTGAACATTAACATCGTTATTGGCTTCTTTTGGCTGATGTATGCATTTTATGTATTATACTATACTAGCTTCTAGATTAGCTTCTAGATTTGTTACCATATTGGGCAAAAAACGAGGGCCAAAAGGCAGCAATCATTGAAGAAAGACAGAAATAGAAGCTTCTCTAGATTTGATACTAATTTGGTGAAAAGAGAGAGAACTGTTTACAAAGAGAGAGGGGAAAAAGGCGCTCTGAAAAGGTGCTCTGAAAAGTCAATGCCAATTTGGCCCGAGAGAGACAGAACTGAGCTCTCACATACAACCAAACGCGGTCTCGTCCTGTCCCACGCGGTCCCTTTCTACCAGCCCCACGCGACGCGGCCCCACATGACGCGGCCCCACACGTCAGCACGGAAACGGTCAACTTAACGGGAATCCTCCCATCCGAGCTCCAGAGGGTTTCAGATAACGGCTTGGGGAAAACTGAGGAAAAACTAACGAGCTGGGGAAAACTGAGTACAACTAACGACCTGAGAGCATGAAAATAGAAATCCCTAAAATTTTCTTGCTTAACAATAAAATTATCAAACTCATCTAAGCATTGATCAAGAGGTTTAGAATAAGGAATATCTCTTTCATCAAAGCGTTGGAGAGAGTGTACCTCAATAGTAGGTGAGCGAGGGATTGGCTTACATAATTCTTCTATAGGAGGTAAATTCTTCACATCTTCGGCTTTAATACCTTTCTCCTTTAGAGATTTCTTGGCTTCCCTCATTGCTTCATCATTTAATTCAATCATCCCTCTCTTTTTTGGTGTAGGCTCTGGATCTGGCGCAGGTATAGGTGCTGGTGTTGGCTCAACTAGAGTCCAATCATCATGATTTCGACTTATTTTAGCCATTAATTCTTTAGCTTCAGTCGGAGTTCTTTCCCTGAAAACACAACCAGCACAACTATCCAAATATGACTTAGATTCAACCGTTAGTCCATTATAAAATATATCAAGGAGTTCATTTTTAGGCAATGGTTCTTTAGGTAAAGCTCTAATTAAAGAACAAAACCTTGTCCAAGATTCAGGCAATATCTCTCCTTTTCCCTGTTCAAAATCAAAGATTTTCTGCACAGCAGCATGTTGAGCACTAGCAGGAAAATATTTCTGAAAGAAAGCATTAACCAAAGCAATAGGACTAGTAAGAGATCCAGGAGACAAGCTATTAAACCAAGTTTTAGCAGCATCTTTCAACGAGAAAGGAAAAATCTTAGCAACAAAGTAAGTGCGGAGCTTAATATCATCAGAAAACAAATTACTCAAAGTAGAAAGCTCATTCATGTGCCCATAGCACTCTCATCTTTAGTACCACAAAAAGGAGTTTTCTCAACAATAGATATGTAAGATAAATCCAAAGAGAAATCATAATTCTTGTCTCTAATATTTATGGGAGAAGCAGCAAACTTAGGATCAGGAGACAAATTATATCTAACAGAACGTCTTGCAAGTAGTTCTTTAACCTTACCAGCATTACGAGCAGCATGTGCTTCAGCAATAAAATCATCATTAAGCTCAATATAAGCATCATCATCATAATCATCACTAGGACATTCCCTAGACTCAGGTGAACTAACAGGTGTAACAGTGGTGTTTCTCAACTTAGCTCTAGTAATAGTAGCATCTAAAAAGGAACCTAGTGAACCACTCTCATCAAGCATAGTAGAAGCATCATCTAAATTATCAGTGGCATTTTCAATCTCAGTAGAAGTAGTAGCAGTAGCATGTGGGTGTGGTGGTGTAAGCAACTTACTCATAACAGATGGTGAATCAAGAGCAATAGAAGTGTTGAGAGTCGTACCACTTCTTGTAGTGGATGGCAATATAGGAACTTTTCCATCACGAGGTTTACCCATGATGAAAGGATTGTAGCGATCAATATGAATACCAAGTGAACTTACAAATAAAGCTATGCTCCCCGGCAACGGCGCCAGAAAATAGTCTTGATGACCCACAAGTATAGGGGATCGCAATAGTCTTCGAGGGAAGTATTACCCAAATTTATTGATTCGACACAAGAGGAGCCAAAGAATATATGTAAGCCTTAACAAATGAGTTGTCAATTCAGCTGCACCTGGAAACAGTCTTGCTCGCAGTGGTTTATCAGTAGCAACCGTTTTATAGTGATGACAATAGTGAAATAGTAACAGCAGTAGTAAAATAGCAGCGGTAATAGTAATAGTAGTAAACAGTAGAAACAAATACTGTAGGCATAGGGATGGATTACGGGCGTTGCATGGATAAGATAATTCATGAAATCAAGGAGACATGGGCATTGCAGATAAATAATAATAAAGCACCCTAGTACAAACAATCATAGGCATGTGTTCTGTATGACCATAATCACACGTCAGAGCATCCATCTTTGTTTGACCATAAGCATCGCCGTATCCCTGACCAAAACACGGATGAGTGGGGCTTTGGTATATTGAATGGCAAGTGGGGCCATGACGCTGATACAAGGGGCAATACACGGGTATGATTAGATTTTTAAACGGAGCTCTACAGCGATGGCACGGAGGAGGTGGCCTGCGGGGTGCCGAGATGAGATCGACGTCCACAAAGAACTGCATGAGGCGAGACCAGACGCATTAGATAGATATGAACTAGACGCATTTAACCATGCAAAGAAGAGAAGAAATGGTCGAGGACATCGACGATGACCTCAACACTTTGACTGACGGTGTCGGACACGAACGCGAGCAATGTAGAGAAAACTAGTGTCTCTCCTTTCTGGCGTGTATAGATAGGTGCTAGGGGAGTGTGGTGGCGAAGGGAAAGACCTCGCGGTGGTCTGTGGCGTCCAGCATAGCGGGGCGGCATGGCCGTGCCCACAGCGGCGTGCATGTTCGGCATTGGCATCAGCATGTACGTTCATCATTGGCCTCGGCGGTATCTCTGGTGTGTCAGTGATCGAATGAGGGGATGGGATTGAGGGTGCATCCTGACGGTGACCTAGCAGTGGCGGCGAGCATGCATACCCATTCTGACCATGCCAATATCGGCATCGGCATCGTTTGGAGGCTGTGGTGCTCGAATCATAGTGGAAATTGTGATTCCCTATTATTTTTACATGCATAATATGTGTACCTGGATGGGAAAAGGGTCTCCAACCACCAGATGAAGGATTGCAGAACCTTCCTAAGGTTGCAAGACGCCATGGATTCAAGCCAAGGAACACGACAGGGAGGGAAAAGCACGAGTCAAGGATATCAAATGCAGCGACTCGCAAAGCAACTAGAGTCAAAGGTATATATATCAGCAATGATTCAACCAGTACCAAAGTCAAAGAAAGAAAGGAAGAGCATATCTAGACAGGTCAACCTGGCAATATCATCACCACCAGCTACTACAGAGTATCTAAGGTGGTCCGATCAACCAGTTAGATTTAGCAGAGCAGACGACCCAAGGAAAGTTCCCAGGCCAGGGCACGCACCAATGGTACTAAAGGCGCAAATAGGGGGATACGACATCGGGAGAGTATTCATGGTTGCAGGAAGTGGTATAAACCTGATATATGCAAGAACTCTGAGGGCAATGTGCATTTTACTGGAAAGTCTAAAGCCAACAGATTATTCTTTCCACAAAATAGTACCAGAAAGCGCAAACTACCCTCTCGGGAAAATAGAACTCGACGTTTGCTTTGGCAGCAGCAACAATTACCGTAGAGAAAAGCTGGAGTTCGAAGTTATGGATTGGCCTTCACAGTATCATGCAATCCTAGGACGCCCAACATTTGCAAAATTCATGGTAGTACCTCACTACGCATATCTCACGCTCAAAATCTCATGACCCAAAGGAACGATCACGGTACAAGGCAGCTTTAAAGTATCCAACACCTGTGACAAAGAATTCAATAGACTGGCACAAACCTTCGGCATGACAGCAGAGTACGCGAGACTAAAAGGCAAAACCGACCACAACGTGCTACCCGACGTCGGGCGATCCCTGCCAGACCAGGCTTTCGATGCAACTCAAGACTCAAAGAAAATCCAGGTCCACCCTACGGACCCGAACAAGACTACCTCTATAGCAGTAAACCTGGATCCCGCATAGGAAAGCACGCTCGTCAAGTTCCTCTATCAGCGCTAGGAAATCTTCGCCTGGTGTCCTTCAGACATGCAGGGGTTCCCAGGGAACTCGTCGAGCACGCACTAAATGTCGATCCCAAAGCGAAGGCAGTAAAGCAACCATTGAGAAGATTTGATGAACCCAAAAGGAAAGCAATAGTATCCGAGCTACACAAACTCGAAAACATAGGTTCATCCGAGAAATCAAAACATCGACTTGGGTATCTAATCCAGTTATAGTCCCCAAGAAAAATACAGATGTACAAAGAGTGTGTGACGACTATACATCTCTCAATAAGCATTGTCCAAAGGATCCCTTTCCACTAGCTCGCATTGATCAGATAATTGACTCAACAGCAGGGTGCGCAAGGCTTTCCTTCCTGGATGCATACTCTGGCTACAACCAGATAAAGTTGAAGAAAGAAGACGAGGAAAAAACAGCTTTCATAACACTGCTACCAAGTCATGCCTTTCGGCCTAAAAAACACAGGAGCAACCTACCAGAGGATGATGCAAAACTGCCTCGGAAGTCAAATAGGATGAAACATTCAAGTCTACATCGACGATGTGGTCATTACCACAAGAAAAGAGGAGTCCCTAATCAGTAATTTTGCAGAAACCTTCGACAACTTAAATAGATACAAGCTCAAGCTCAACCCAACAAAATGTTCTTTTGGGGTATCTGTAGGACAACTCCTAGGATTCCTAGTATCTGCAAGGGGAATAGAAGCAAATCCAGAGAAGATCCAAGCGATATTAACAATGGGCAAGCCCACAAAGCTGCACGATGTACAGAAACTCGCAGGACGCGTTGTGGCACTAAGTCGATTTGTTGCAAGATTAGGGGAAAAAGCACTTCCCTTCTATGCACTGATGAAAAAATCAGACGATAAATTCAAGTGGACAGAAGAAGCAGACACAGCCTTTGCACAACTAAAAAAGTGCTTTCCACACCGTCGGTGTTGGTCACACCAAAGTTAAAAGAGCCATTGTTACTCTATATTGCAGCAACACATCAGGTGGTGAGCACAGTATTAGTAGTTAAAAGAAGTGAAGAAGGGAAAACCCATGGAGTTCAGCGGCCAGTATATTTCATTAGTGAGGTACTATCTCCAACAAAGCAAAGGTACTCGCACTACCAGAAACTTGCATATAGTGTATTCACAACAGCATGAAAACTATGGCAATATTTTGTGGTACACCCAATCATAGTGGTCAACGAAGCACCACTATCCAATATATTGAACAACCCTTTAGCAACAGGGCGTGTCTCCTTATGAGGAATTGAGTTATCACCCCTGGACATCACGTACGAAAAGCGAAAGGCGATCAAATCACAAGTTTTACCAGACTTTACAACAGAGTGGCTAGAGTTATGCAAATGAGCCGTCACCACGAAAGTACATCATGTAGAGAAGAGCTCAACAATTTAAAGCGGACAGATTTTTGCTAAACGGTTTATGTGGGATTAAAAAATACTAGAAAGAACACTACTACAACATCGCATACGGACGTGGGATGCGGACATGGGACACAGAACATGCCACGGGTCCACAACTGAACCTTTACGTTGCTACTCCTTCGCTAGCTAGCTGCTGAAGATACCTAAGGCCGACTTTTTTTTGGTTTATGCTTATGCAGAAGCTTGTTTCTACAAAACGGTGGGTAAAAATTGTAGTGGAGAGAAGCTCCTAGAAACTGGTTTGAGACTTCTTTTGGGCTTATGTGATTTAGGCTTATGAGATGTGTAATATCCTTATTGCCCTTGTATTGTTATGTGTTATTGTGGGTGTAACACAATGTTTATTTTTGCACACATGCCTCATAAGAATTTGAACGGTGTGTTTTGAATCGTGAATTGCAAGTGATCCTCCACTTTCATTGATTAATTTAGTGGCGTGTAGCATTATAACTAACCGGATCCACTACCAAACAAAACAAGCATACACGCATCCAGCTAGGACTGCGCTAGAGCAACAAAATGATTCTCTGGCGTGGCCTCCTTTTTTATTCACCAGTTGTCAAACGTTATCCTCAGAGTGGCATTCTCCTGTAAATGGAAGTAAAAAAGAGGGATCAATCTTTGTACCGATTCGCTTGCTCCCGGGGAAGCTCGGGAAGCTGCCTGGAATCGGGTCGATGGCAGTTTTTGCGTATAGATAGGAATCCGGCTTCGCGGTAGAAATAAGCTGCGAAGGAGCCGGAGAGTTCTTTTAAGCTTCAGCTGTCTGCAACCTCGAAGCGGCTCTAGAAGCTGAAAAGAAGTCAGCCTAAATCTACCGGTGCTTCGAATTACTACTAGCTACCATCTATTTCTCGTCGGCGCTCGCGACACCTTCTGATATGCTTGATGTACTGTGTTGTGTGGCCGTTATGATTGGGCAAAAAAAGTACTTAAAAAGGTTTTGGAACAAATACTTATGTTCCTAGGAGAAAATAATAATGCACCTGAGAACAAAAACAATACATCGCGGGGAACAAAAAACATCTAGGAACAAATTTGGTTAAACTACTTTATAAAGTATGTGGAACAAAGTTTTTAACAGAGGAAGAAATAATTATACACCTAGGAAAAAAATGAGAATAACAAAGAACAAAACAAATATCCAAGAAGAAACATATTTGTGGGGCTATGCTTGAATAGTACGTGGAACATATCTTTCTAAATGAATAAAGAAATAATTATAAAGTGGGACAAATAATTATGCATTGGGGAACAAAAAATAAACGTTCAAGAAAAATGTGGAACTAATTTTCAAAAAATAATATGAACAAAAAGAAAATAATAGGGAAGAAAACATATATCCAAGAACAAAAAAACTTTGTCGTGCTAGTTTTGAATACTATGTGGAATAAATCTTTCTGAGTGAAGAATGAATCATTATGTAACGGGGAACAAATAATTATGCAATGGGAACAAAAAGAAAAGGTCAGGAACAAACAATTTGTGGAACAAATTTTCTAGAAATAAGAGGAACAAAAATTAAAACAGTAGGAAACAAAAGTAATTTTTTTAGAACACAAATACAACACAATAGGGAACAAAAGTATTTGTGGGGCTAATGTTGAATAGTACGTGGAACAAATCTTTCTTAATGAAGGAACAAATACTTATGCAGTGGGTAACAAATAATTATATAATAGGAAAAAAGGAAAATCTAGGAAAAATGTGTAAAACTAATATTTTAAAATAAGAGGAACAAATCTTTCTGAATAATACGAATAAAAATCATACATCGATGAATTAAAAAGAGAACATAAGAGGAACAACAATAGTTGTGGAACAGAAATAAATGGAACAAATCATTCTGTGTGGAGGAATAATAAAGACATACTAGGGAACAAAATAAGAACAATGTCATCAAGGAATAAAAAATGTTGAACTAATTTCCTAAAATTAGATAAGCATATCTTTCTGCGTAAAAATTATTAAAATTCTACATTTGGAACAAAAAAGTACTACACGTAAAAAAAGGGTTCTTCCAACTAAAGAAACATATTTAAAAGGAGATAAAAAGTTTAAATGCAGTTTTATATTTAAAAAGAAGATTTTAAAAATCATGCATAAAACCAGGAACATTACTTGAAAAGAAACATAAGAAAGGAAAGTGAAATCTAAACTATAAGATTCCAGTTGGTGATGGTGAAGCCACTTTTGGTTAAATCATTTGACTTCCCAAAATACCTCTAAGAAAAAAACTACACCATCCAAACCAAACCAATAAATCACCAAATCAATCACAAAATCAATAATCTAAACTATAAGATTCCAGTTGGTGATGGTGAAGCCACTTTTGGTTAAATCATTTGACTTCCCAAAATACCCCTAGGAAAAAAAATACACCATCCAAATCAAACCAATATCACCAAATCAATAACAGAATCAATAAATGGAAATTTTCTACCCATAACTTCCACACGTATCCCTCATAAGGAAGGATTCTAATGTGGCGATGGAAAAAAAAGCGGACATCATGCTAACAATGCTGCAAAAAATCTAAACTATAAGATTTTAGTTGGTGATGGTGAAGCCACTTTTGATTAAATAATTTTACTCCCAAAATACTCCTAAGAAAAAAAACTACACCATCCAAACCGAACCAATAAATCACCAAATCAATAACAGAATCAAGAAATGGAATTTTTTCTACCCATAACTCCCAAACGTATCCCTCATAAGGAAGGATTCTGATGTGGCGACGGAAAAAAGCGGACATCATGCTAACAATGCCGCTAACAATACCGCTAATTATGGCCTAGAGAATAGCCGCTGTGACATGTGGCTACTTCGTGTGCTGCGCATGAAGGACGTCGACGGAGGCGGGGACTGCACGAGGAACCTCCATGGTGGGTGAGGATGAGAAGAAACTCCAAATTCGAACGGTTTGTAACCTTCTATTTAGGTTGGTCATAGTGCATAGTACCATATAGTAGTATCATGCATATGATACTACTATATGATACTACTTCTATAATGAATGGTATCATGTTATAGTATCATAATTTTATTATATTTATTAATTTATAGAATATCAATGCAAAACAATGTACAAGATTTATTTAGCTTTAAATTTTCTCGTAATATGCACTATGATACAATATCTACCTATGATACACTAATCCTCTCTCTTTCTTAATTAGCTGCCACATCAGCATTTTAGTGGGCCTAAGATGCATGATACTAGCTAAGATACTGATACTGCCAAAACGTATCTACTTTCCCGAACACTTTTGCTGTTGTTTCTCCTCTAATTTCTGTTTTTTGGATACAACTAACACGGACTAATGCTGTTTTCAGCAGAATTGCCCTGGTGTCTTATTTTTGTGCAGAAATCTAACTTTAAAGAAAAATCCCAAAAAATACCGCAAAGTTCCTATTTTACCAGAAGACACACGGAGCCAGAGTACGAGACGGAGAGGGGCCACAGGGGGCACACCACCTGGTGGCGTGGGCCAGGCCAGGCCACGCTAGGGGGTGGTGTGGCCGCCCCAGGCGCCGCCTCGACCCCTCCTTCCGCCTATATATACCCTCTGACCTGAAAATATCGGGGGTTCGGCGTTTTTCCCAGATAGAGTTTCCTGCGCCACCACCACCAGAAACAGCGATTCAGAACTAGAAACTCTGTTCTGGCACCCTGCAGGGACAGAGATTTGGAGGTGATCAATACCATCATCATCATCGACGCCTCTCCATCAACCATCCATGATTCTCCCATCCATGTGTGAGTAATTCTCAATGTAGGCCAAGGGGATGGTAGGGATTGGATGAGATCATTTATGTAATTGCTATGAGATTGTTAGGGCATGGTGCCTAGTATCCATTGTTAGTGCTTATGACATTGTTGCAACTTCTTGTGCTTAATGCTTGTCACTTTGGGCCTGAGTGCCATGATCTCAGATTTGAACTTGTTATTGTTTTATGATGATAATTTTTGTTTGTGATCTTACCTACAAGTTGTATACACATATCGTTGTCCGGAACTCGAGGCCCCAAAGTGACAACAATTGGGATAACCAGAGGGGATGGCTGTGATGTGAGGTTCATATGTGTTCACTGAGTGTTAATGCTTTGCTCCGGTACTCTATTAAAAGGAGTACCTTAATTACTAGTAGATTCCCTTGAGGCCCTGCTGCAAACGGGCTGGTGATACGTCTCAAATGTATCTATAATTTTTGATGCTCCATGCTTGTTTATACACCATTTGCTTTGTGTTTTGCTACACTTCATGGCATTTTTATGCATTTTCTAGAACTAACCTATTAACAAGATGCCACAGTGCCAGTTCCCTGTTTTCTACTATTTTTGTGTTTCAGAAAAGTTACACAGGAAATATTCTCAGAATTGGATGAAACAAAAGCCAAACCTCCTATTTTTACCGAAGCTTCGTGAAGACCGAAGATGAGACGGAGGGGGGCCAAAGGCTGGCCACACCATAGGGGGCCGCGGCCCAGCCCCTGGTCGCGCCCACCCATGTTGAGCCCGCCTGGCCCCACTCTCGACGATGCCCCTTCACCTATAAAGACCCCTCGATGGGAAAAACCTAACGGACGGATCACTTTTCCTAGAAACATACTGTAAGCCGCCGCCATCGTCGAATCGAGATCGGGAGGATCCAAGAGCTCTTCCCGGCACCCTGCCGGAGGCCTTCTCCACCACCATGGTCGCCTCCAGAGTGATGTGTGAGTAGTCTACCTTGGACTATGGGTCCATAGCAATAGCTAGATGGTTGTCTTCTCCACCATGTGCTTCATGTTTAGATCTTGTGAGCTGCCCTACATGATCAAGATCATCTTTATGTAATCATACATGTTGTGTTTGTTAGAATCCGATGAGTATTGGTACTATGTCAAGTTGATGTGCTGAATTATATTTTATGTTATCTCTATGTTGTTTATGATCATGCATGCTTTCCGTTTCTAGTAGCTATCTTGGACGAGTAGATGCTAGTGACTCCAAGAGGGAGTATTTATGCTCGATAGTTGGGTTCATGCCTCTATTTAATCTGGGGAGTGACAGAAACCTCTAAGGTTGTAGATGTGTTGTTGCCACTAGGGAGAAAACAACATTCTTGTGTCTATGGACATCTGCTTTGTTTACATTATGCACTTTGCCTAATGTGATTATCTGTTGTTCGCAACTTAATACTCAAGGGGTCCTCGGACGATTCTCCGCGAGTGGATTATTAGTCATAGATGCAGTTGGATGGCGGTCTATGTATTTTGTCGTAATGCCCAGAGTAAGCCTCATAGTAATCCTCATGATGTATATACGTTATCTTTGCTCTATCAATTGCCCAACTGTAATTTGTTTACTGATGACCCACAAGTATAGGGGATCGCAACAGTCTTCGAGGGAAGTAAAACTCAAATTTATTGATTCGACACAAGGGGAGCCAAAGAATATTTATAAGCCTTAACAGATAAGTTGTCAATTCAGCTGTACCTGGAAACAGACTTGCTCGCAGCGGTTTATCAGTATCAACAGTTTTATAGTGGTGATAGTAGCAAAACAGTAACAACAATAGTAAAATAAAAGCAGTAATAGTAGCAATAGTAAACAGTAGGATTAAAGACTGTAGGCATAGGGATAGATGTTCGGGCGTTGCATGGATAAGATAATTCATAAAATCAGTGAGACATGGGCAATTGCAGATAAATAATGATAAAGCATCCTAGTACTAAACAATCATAGGCATGCGTTCCGTATATAGTCATACGTGCTCGCAATGAGAAACTTGCATGACATCTTTTGTCCTACCAGCCTGTTGCAGCAGAGCCTCAAGGGAAACTACTGGTAATTAAGGTAATCCTTTTAATAAAGTACCTTAGCAAAGTATTAACACTCGGTGAACACATGTGATCCTCACATCATAGCCATCCCTTCCGGTTATCCCAATTTCTGTCACTTTGGGGCCTCGGGTTCCGGACAACGATATGTGTAAACAACTTGCAGGTAAGATCATAAACAACAAGTATCATCATAAAACAATAACAAGTTCAAATCTGAGATCATGGCACTCGGGCCCAAAGTGACAAGCATTAAGCACAACAAGTTGCAACAATGTCATAAGAACTAACAGTAGATACTAGGCACTATGCCCTAACAATCTCATAGCAAATTACATGAATGATCTCATCCAATCCCTACCATCCTATTCTCCTACAGTGGGAATTACTCACACATGGATGGGGGAGTCATGGATGGTTGATGGAGAGACATCGGTGATGATGGCGATGAAGATCTCCTCCAAATCCCCGTCCCGACAGGGTGCCAGAACAGAGTTTCTGGTTCTGAATCGCGATTTTTGATGGCGGCGGCGCAGCGGAAGTCTATCTGGGAAAAACGCTAAACCCCTGCTCCTTTCAGGTCAGAGGGTATATATAGGCAGAAGGAGGGGTCGAGGCGACGGCCGAGCTGGCCTCACAACAGGTGGGCGCGGCCAGGCCTGGGCCGCGCCCCCTAGTGGTGAGCCCAGCTCACTGCCTCTCTTCGTCTCCCCTTCTGGCTTCGTGGGTCTTCTGGTAAAATAAGATTTTTGCAATATTTTTCAAGATTTTTCCTAAAAGTCGGATTTCTGCACAAAAACAAGACACCAGGGTAATTCTGCTGAAAACAACGTTAGTTTGTGTTAGTTGTATTCAAAACGCACAAATTAGAGGAGAAACAATAGCAAAAGTGTTCGGGAAAGTAGATACATTTTGGACGTATCAACTTCCCCCAAGCTTAGCTATTTGCTTGTCCTCAAGCAATTCAGTTAACAACTGAGAGCAATAAAAGAAACTTTCACGAACACATTTGCTTCATATGATGTATATATACTCACTATATGATCAAGTACTCAGGAAATTCATAATAAGAAATATGCAACTAATGTTACCTCATAGTCAAGCAAACTATGAAAGAGTGCCAATGCACTAATAACAAGTAACATGAACATAAGAAGCTACAAGATTGTAATGTTCATAAATGATATGGAAGAGTGGTATCCCGCTTGCCTTTATTTGTGGAGCAAAACATAAATGCTGAGGCACCTCTGAAGTTCAAGGGAAGACTAGAAGTAAAAATATCAAAGATACAAGTATCAAAGGTATACCACAATTAACCGTGTTCTGGGACAATCACATTATACTAAGAATAATAACTATGCTCTCAAGAAGGTGCTTAAAGTTAGAAGATGAAGACTCAACATAAAAGTAAAAGAAATGCCCCTTCGCAGAGGGAAGCAGTGATTTAACATGTGCTAGAGCTTTTCATTTGTAAAACAGAGATAAAAATTTATTTTGAGAGGTGGTTGTTTCATGTCAACGATTGGCAATGGGGACTTGCTATCTTCCATACTAAACAAGTGAGAGCGATTCCGAGTTCTTTGAAAATTTGGCACATTGGTGCTCTTTTATAACACTTTGGCACTCCTCCCCACCTTTTTTCCTTTCTCAAACCATGACTAACCGATTCTATCGGGTGCCCACCAACTTTCACATACCATGGAGGAGTGCTCTTTTTTTGTCTTTTCTTTTTTAGATTTAGATTATAATGGTCTGACCAGCTCTCTTGCAAAATTAATGACGAACAGATGAAGCTGCCTAGTCGAGGGGTACTCAATTTAATATGGAAGATAGCAATTCCGACCACTACATCCCCATGAGCTAAAAACAGTGGCACAAAATGAGAAGTAGTTGAAAGTTTTGAAAGGTAGCACATGAAAATTTACTTGGAATGGCTTGCAAATACCATGCATAGGAATTTATAGTGGACTCTTTGGGATTACTTGGTTTTTAGGAGTTGGATGCACGAGAAGTATTCCCTCTCAGTACAAGTGAAGGCTAGCAAAAGACTGGGAAGCGAGAATCGAGAGAGCAATAGCTATCATAATCATGCTTGCAACAAAACAAAATTAATATAGGCATAAAAATGATACAAGAACTCTGAGGCAAAGTAAATCATCAAGGCTTAATTGACTTTTTGTTCAGTCATATGCATGCTTGAGCATGTGCCAAGTTGATTCAAATGAAACTTTCAGAGGAGGATACCACAATATCGTACCATATTATGAATAAAACAATGCAAGCAAGCGTCTACAAGACATGCTACAAACTATTAGTAAATTGGAACTAATCATATGAGAGCAAGAACTACAAAGCATCCATTAGATAACATATACCTTACATGAACCAACTAAGCATGTCCAGATAGATGAGTATATGTACAAAAATGAAAACAAATAGAGTTCATACCAGCCTCTTACCACATCTTGGATTGTCATACGTCGTCATTATTGCCTTTCACTTGTGTGGCTTGAATAATATGAAGTGAATACCAAGCTCCAATGGAGTCACGGAAGACCGAACTCTGCAACAAACTTTACAAAACCGAAGAAGAACAACAAATATTTTTGGGTTTTCGATTTTTGAAACAAGAACAAAAGGAAATAGCAAACAAAGCAAAATATTTTTGATTTTTCAAATATCAAACCGAAAATAGCAAGTAAAGCAAACCAAAGCTAGAAAACTAAAAAAGCAAACAAAGAGAAACAACGAAAATATTTTTTGGTCTTTTTGTGTTTTGGAAATAAGAAATAAGAATGAGAACAATAAAGAAAAGAAAGCGAAACATGGATATACAAAGTACCGACAAAATATGATATGTGATGCCTGGTAAATGACAAGCCCGTTGGGAACCCCAAGAGGAAGGTGTGATGAATATAGCAGCAAGGTTTTTCCCTCAATTAAGAAACCAAGGTATGTCAATCTTGGAGAGGAGAGACAAATGACTAAAGGTGATGCGGACTGGCTTAATAACACTCCAACAAGGGCGCCGTTTAACGATACTTGTTGACTCATCTTCGGCCAGTAGCAACGCAAAACCTGCACACACACAACCAAGTACTTTGTTCCCAACTTGCGATGAGGTTGTCAATCTCACCAGTTTGTTTGAAACAAAGGGTATGAGCGTATCGAGTGGAAAACAGTGAAAGTATGCGAGTAAAGTAAAGATTGCGAGTAAAGTAAACAGGTGATAGCAATATGATGGAAATAGGACCGGGGTCCACAGTTCACTAGTGGTGTCTCTCCATAAGATAAAATAACACATGCTGGGTAAACAAATTACAGTTGGGCAATTGATAGAATAAAGATAAACGTGATATGTCAAGAAGATCACTATGCGATTTACTCTGGGCATTACAACAAAATATATAGACTGCCATCCAACTACATCTATGACTAATAATCCACTCTCGGGGATATCATCTGAACACCCCATGCGTATTAAGTTGCGAACAACAGATAATTGCATTAAGCAAAGTGTGTAATGTAAACAAAGCATATGCCCTTGAGCATATGAATGTTGTTTTCTCCCTAGTAGCAACAGCACATCTACAACCTTAGAGGTTTCTGTCACTCCCCCAGGTTAAATAGAGGCATGAACCCACTATCGAGCATAAATACCCCCTCTTGGAGTCACCAGCAACTACTCGGCCAAGATAGCTACTAACAACGGAGAGCATGTGACGAGGGTTAACTCGACAAATGTCCTAGATGAAGGACTTAGGATCGGGAAGATAGGGCGCCGGATGAACTCGAAGGTAAAGTTAGTCGAAATAGGTGTATCTCGAAAGTAAATTTGGGTGTTCGACCTAGCTTGCTTTTCCATCTGCCCTCCCCGTCCTCTCCTAGCCCCTATATATAGGTGGCTAGGTCTCGAGGATCGGGTCGGGTTCGATACAGATTACAAATATCGACATACGGTAATAACTCGTATTCGACTATCATTACAGTTGGGCCTAACTCAACGGGCCTCAGGGGTACTCAACTAACGGGCTCTATTAGCTATACCCTTGTCAGTAGCCCCTGAGATTCTACCAGAATTGCAGATTCAGGTTGAATCTCTAATCTTGAAATCTTCGACTTGATCAATTCTTCACATCTTCAAATCTTCGACTTGGTCTTTCGACTTATATTTCATGATAATCTTTCGCAAGGGGTTTTGATGAACAAGCCTGACAACTCTGACGGATCAAGAGGTCAGTTAACTGCCGGAACAGATACTTGCCACCTACTTCAAATTCAATCCCCTTGGATTTGAATTCGGGATACCGGTCAAACCCATTCTTTTGCCGCATTTAGGACTTACAAAGAATGAATCCCAGTGATTCTCAGGGTACCCAGTGCGTCCACCAGGATTTTCTTCGCGTCGTAGACACGGATACATACCAGCAGAGCGCATCCATGTGCGTATACCAGGCCACACAGGACAGATCCCGGGGTCTTACCTTCGTGACAAGTCACGGCATTCGAGTTTCGTTGCGATAACGCAACTCGAGAATCGCAGTCAAATTTTGACTGAAAACATTCGGGTTTCTGCAACCAAAAAAATCGCTCCCGATGGGAGTATTATTTCTCCAATCTCAAATGTTGAATCAATAAATATCGTCGGGTGCGCGCCCAGCGCTCCCGATGGGAGTAGCCCCCGAGGCTATAGTCGAAAAAGAATTTGTCGAGTATAGGCTCCAGAGATAATACAACTCACCATTCTACAACTCAAGATACATCGACTTTGAAGTTCTTCAACTCAACTCGAGATACTTTCAATATTGAGGTTCTTCAACTCGAGATAATTTCAAAAAACGCCTTGTTGTTGAATACAAGCCCAGTATTTCCAAATGAAGAACTCTATTTGATATAAAAGTAGCAGCCCCCAAGGCTATAACCAAAAAATTCTTCTCATATGATTCTCTTTATGAAGTCCGAATTTTGTCGGCGCCATCCTTTTTCCTGTATATATTCATTGTATTGCGTCAATAATGACGTAATTCTTCATCAATGCGGACCGTTTCATGGGTAAAACTGTAACTTCCACGATTTTGCGACCGTTTAACGAGCTGCTAGATTTTTGACCGTTAGTGGGCTGCCGTTTCCGATCTCTGCGCCACGTCTCAGCCCACGATTCTTGTTTCCGAAAATATATAAATGGCGTAGTGGGGAATCGCACTGTTTACCAGCTCGTTCCCTCCGCCGCCTCCATTGATGATCCCCTTTGCGTCCTTCCCTCGCTCAGAGCCCCCGAGCGGACTTCGTATTGGATGCGCGTGAAGCACCTGGCCACGAAGAGCACCATGGCCAAGACCTCTGCCCCCAGCTGGGTTCGCTCCTCCATCCTGAAGAAGGAGATGGAGAAAGCCAAGGCGGACGGCTTCATCTCCGCCGAGGATTCCATCATCTTCCCCAGCACCGAACGGATCCCGAAGCCCCCGAGCGGTTATCGGGTAATGTTCCTTGCTTTTCTCCTCCGAGGTTTCTCTCTTCCTGCCCACAAATTTCTCCGTGGGCTTCTGTTTGTTTATGGTGTACAGCTCCACCAGCTTACACCGAATTCTCTTCTACACATTGCTTGTTTCGTGACTCTTTGCGAGTCCTTCTTGGGCATTGAGCCTCACTTCGTTCTCTGGAGATCACTCTTTCAACTCCGCCCCAATGTTTCCCTGGCAAGGAAACCCGAACTGGGTGGAGCCGTCATTTCTGTGCGTCCTGAGGCGCAATATCTCGAATTTTCTATGGCCGCATCTGTCCAAGGGTGGAGGACAAAGTGGTTTTACATCAAAGACCGCAAATCCTCCGCTGAAGACGAATTCGGCCTTCCTCCTTTTGATGCTTTTCAAGAGGTGAAGAAATTGAAGTCATGGGACTCGCTTCCCTCCGATGCGGAAGTTGCCGAAATTGTTCCTCTTCTATCTCGCATTCAATCTCTGAAAACAGGCTTAGGAGGTGCTTTGTCGGGTATCCAACTCATGGTGTTTTTCATACAACGTCGAGTTCAACCCCTGCAACACCGCGTTACCAAGTTTTGGGCTTATTCTGGCTTAGAGGACCCTACTCGCATATCTGAAGATCTTATGTCGAAAGAAGATGTCGACAAGCGAGTTAGGAATCTCACCAAGCTCACCAGGGAGCACTCAGTTGCTGACTTGAAAGCCAATTTCTTCGACTCCGTGCACCCTATTCCGGAGGTATAAATTGCTGCATCTACTTTTGTCAAGCTTTTCTTAGTTTCGGCTTGCATTGTCCCCTGCCTCTGCATTCTGCTGATTTATTAATATGCAGGGTCATCAATTTATTGTTTCACGTCCCCCTCTTCCAGAGGGGGGGCCCCTTCCTGCCGATCTAGCCTCTCCTGCATCTGAAGCCCCCGAGGCTGACGAAAGTCAGGACGGAGATGACGTCGAGGATTCAGAAGAGGAGACCAGTTCCTCGACATCGACTCGTCCTGTTTCTGCTGAAGATGTTGGTGTCGATAAGAAAAGAAAGCGTGTCGATGATATTGCCTCATCGAGTTCTGCAGCGGCTGGGAAAACCCCCGCTGTCGTAGAAGATATGGAATACTTCGACATGCTTGCATCGTAAGTATTGTAGTCGAATTTTCCAATTGCTTTGTTCTTGCCTCTTGCTAATAATTCACGTTTCTCACGCAGTGATGATGACGAACCACCAACATGTGCGACAGCTGTTTCGCCACCTTCTCCTGTGGCGACCGATGAGCCTGTCGAAACATATGTTGCTCCTAGGACTACCAGGGCCTCTGTAAAGAAGGTTTCTCAGACTCAGGCCCGAGCCCTCAAACGCACGAAGAAAACCAAGGAAGTCGAGGTGTCTCTGGAGGCCCATGCTTCTACGGTCTCTTCTGATGATGTAAGCTATCCTCGCTGTTTTTCCTTTCTTTCCTTTCATGTACTCCTTTTCTTACACTTTTCTTTTATCAGGCTTTGATCAAAAGATTTATCGCCCTGGGCACTGAATGTGCGGGTTACCTAAAGGTTGCAAAAGCTTCCGAAGGTGCGATTTTGAGCTTGAGTCATTACTCTGCCTTTATGATCTTGTCTTGTCCTGCTTGTCTGACTTCCTTTTGTCTTCTTTTGTAGAAACCTTAGCAACAGCCAATGCTCGCATTGCATCATTAGAAGCGGAGCTCAAAGCTTCACAGAAAGCTTATGATGCTGCGACTGCTGCCAGGGCAGCTGCTGAGAAGTCGCAAAAATCTGCGCTTGCCAGGGCGAAGAAAGCTGAGAAAGCTTTAGCTGATTCCCACCAGGAGCACGCTCAACGAGAGCAAACCGTGGCAGAGCGTCTTCACACCATGTCTACTGCTGCCGAGAGTAATTTTCGTCGACTTGTCTTCTGTTTTCGTCCCCTGTTGCACTGATGCATTTGTTGACACTTGCCTCTTCGTTTCTTTTCTATTGCTGTAGAATTTACAGGGGTATCTCCGTCGTCCCTGCAAATGGACGATGATTCTCTGATGGATGCGGTTAACCTACTCGAAGAAAACTGGATATCTGTCCAGGAAACTTTTGAGCTAGTTGGCCGCGTTCTGTCACGGCTGTTTGTCGGCTTGTGGCCGAAGAGGAAGGCGACAGTTCCGAAGGATAACTTGACTGAGCTTGCCAAGTCCTTCGATACCACTGAAGACCCTCTTCTCCAATTCAAAGCTCTTTCCATCAAACGTGGCGCTGAAGGTGCCATTGCATTGTCTCTCGCTCATGGGACGGACTTTGACTGGGAGAAAGTTAATGCCCCTCTCGGCTACTCCCGGGATGAGATGAAGATTTTCTTCGAGAAGGCGAAGAAGCTAGCTCCTGCGCTGCTGTCGACTATTTCTCCTTCGGCAGCTTCTTCGGTGCCTGCTGCATCGACTTCGGTGGTGAAAGACCCAATACCACCATCGACTTCTGGAGAGGAAGCTGCCGTGCCTTCTTCTGCCACAGAGCACAATGCTGAGGTGGCGTAGATTCGGCTCTTCTTGTATTTTAGGTTTTCTCCTTTTAGATGTAGAGGCGCCAATTTTGTGCAACCCGAGAACCTTATCCATAGGGTTGTGCTTTTTGTGTAAATATATCCTCTTTATATGGAGTACTGTGCTATCTTTCTGAAATTCCTTCTTGTTTCTTTGTAGTCGATGCGTGAAGGTGATCCTTCCTCTCCTGTTCCTGCTCCTTCCTCTGCTCGCGGAATTAATCCTCAGATTCCGTCGACTCCTAGTCGATGTAGTCACTGCGAAGAATATTCTTCCAGGATTTCCAACCTTGAAACTCGCCTATCCTTGGCTAAACGCCAAGCACAGATGGCCATTAAAAAGGCTAGCCAGGCCAGTGGCTATATGAAGAAAATCTCTTCACTTGAAGAAAAGGTTTCCAGCTTGACGGCGAAGGTTGTTCATAATGAAGAGTGCGAATCTTTCATTCTTGGGATTGTCGAGTCTGCTTGTGAGCTATTGCGATGTGAGTATTCTTTCGACTTCTTCTTTTGGCTGCTTTGTGCACTTCATTTGTGATATATTTTGCCTTTGTAGGTACTTGCATGGACTTTGCTGCTGAAGAACGTCGAGTTGCTGAGCGGAATGCTGCTTTGGAGAAGACGTCAGCTGGCTATGAGACCCTGTGGTCTGATCCTCGACGTCGTAATGCCATTGTATTGCTTCAAGATCGTGCCCAGCACATTGGCGAGTCAGTTGATGGTTGCCGGCGAGCTCTTACAACTATGCACTCCATTATGCTTCCCCGTAATCCTTTGCCTGCAACTTTCCCTCTTCTTCTTGATGCTTTTAGATCAAGTCATCGTATTCACAGGCTGATAGAACTGAACTTAGTGGCTGGTGCCAATTTCGCTCTTGGGTGGATACGCAAGTGGCACCCCAGATTGAATTACAGCACGATGTCTCTGAATTTGGCTCCAGGTGGAGCTAACCTTCGGGTTCATATGGAGAACACGCTTCAACCTGCTCGAAGACTCGTAGCTAGGCTTCTAGAGGCGGACGCTGCGTTTTTCTGCGAGTATCATTATCTAGATCCTTTAGGCGTAGACGATTCTAACGACCCAATGCTGTAAAGATGTATATGGAACGCGAGAGTTTTATTTATTTCGCGACTGTATGTCTGAAATTTTTCCCTCAAAGCGTATTTGTATGATTCGCGCGTTTACCGCATATTCTCTTTGAAAGACTCGTAAACTCGAATATGAGGAACGATTTGTCTTTATTTATACTTGTAGTGTAAGATACATGGGGTGACCCAAGAGATCCGGCCTATGACCTGTGTTCTGGATCTAGAGGGCATTGCCCTTGGAATAACTCGTGGCTTTTACAGCCTTTATTTTCTGCTCTTCTCTACGTTTATGATGTCGCCGTTTTTCCCTCTTCTCCCGTGCCTTCGCCTTGTCCTTGTGTCTCTACTCGCGGTTTCTTTGGCTCGGGCTCCGCGACTTGTCCTTTGAGTAGCTGAACGCCTTCTGCGGTCGTGTTTTTCGCCTTTTCCGCATAGTTGGCTATCATGCCGAAGTTTTGCGCCATCTTGTGGAACTCCCTGTCGCAGAGATCTGATATTTTGAAACTTCCTTTTACTGTGATTATTCCCCTTGGTCCTGGCATTTTGAGTACTAAATATGTATAATGAGGTACTGCCATGAATCGCGAGAACGCGGGTCTTCCGAGGATCGCATGATATTGCGATGGCCAGTCCATGACTTCGAAGTCTAGCTTCTCTCTTCTGTAGTTTTGTCGGTTGCCGAAACAAACATTGAGTGCTATTCGCCCCAACGGGTAATTGGCACTTCCTGGTACTATTCCATGGAAGGAACAATCTGTTGGCTTCAGGAACTCTAGTGATATATGCATTGCCCGGAGTGTTTTCGCGTATATCAAGTTAATTCCACTCCCTGCATCCATGAATATTCTGTCGACGTCATACGCGCCTATTTGAGCTTTGAGTACCAAAGGCGCGTTTCCCGGCCGAGGTACTGTTATAGGGTGATCTTCTCTGTTGAACTCAATTGGTTGTTCTGACCAGTGCAGATATTCTGTCGCGGCTGGAGGCGACATGACTGCTAGATTGACTTGTCGAGTTATACTCTTTTCTTCTTTACTCGACTTGGGTACGGGTTGTATCATTGCCGTGATGTGTCCTTTTGATGGAATGTATCCTTCGTCGTCGTCGTCGTGTCCTTTGTTTTGCTGGTTTTGCTCCTGAGGTGCTCCATTGTTTCCTTGCTGACTTGTCGAGGGATTCTTACTTCCTTCGAATCCTTGTCGCCTTGCTTCGGTTTGTTTGTTTATTGCTGCCTCTTGTAGCTTTAGGAATGTCGTGCAGTCTTTCATCGCATGTCTTGATACTCTCTTCCCGTCGACGAACGCTGAGTGTATATGACAAGGCCCATTGAGCATCTCTTCTGGTGATGGATTGTACTCTCTGGATTCTCTTGGTGGGAACTTCTTGTAGTCCTCTTTTCCATAACCTCTATACCCCGAGCTTCTGCGATCGTTTCCTTGATAGCTGTTGTCTTTGTACCCTGCGGCGACTTGGCTGTGAGAGCCGTAGGTATCGTAGTTTCGGGACCGTCTTCTTTGACTCCCATATCTGTTTCTTCTATCATCTTCTGGAGATCGTGTCCGTTTGTTGTTGCACGCATCTTCTCCGTCTGCAAATCTGTTTGCTGTGTCCATGAGGTCTGACACTGTTTTCGGCTTGATTCTGCCCATCTCTTCGACTAGGTCTCTTCGCCTTAATCCGATGATGAATGCGTCTATTGCTCTTTCATCCGAAACTTCGACTGCTGAATTTTTGATGAGGCTCCATCTCTGGATGTATGCCCGCAGTGTTTCGTTGCGTTGCTGTATGCACGCCTTGACTTCTTCTATTGATGCTGGCCGTTTGTACGTCGACCTGAAGTTGCTTGTAAATTGCTTTGTAAGGTCTTCCCAGCTTCCAATGGATTCCTTTTCTAATTTGCTCAACCATGACCTTGCTGCGCCGGTGAGGTGTAGTTGTAAACTTTGCATTGCTGTTTCTTTGGTTCCTCCTAGTATTTGAACTGCTTGTAAATAATCTGAGAGCCATGATTGTGGTTCTTGCGATCCATCGTATTTTTGCTGATCATGAGGTAGCTTGAACCCCTTAGGTACTGGAGTGGTGCGAACCCTACGGGTAAAGCACGATGCCCCCATCTCTTTTTCACTGTCTTCGTAGTCGCGCCTTTCGTTTGGAGATCGCGATCTTCGAGTTCCATCGTGCTGCTTTGGTGACGGCGATCGAGATCGATGTTTGCTGCTTCTATGCCGAGGACTCTTGTGACGGCGAGGCGACCTTGCTTTGTGTGCTTCTTTGTGATGGTGTGCTTCTTCTCCCTTTTCTGATAGCTTGTGGCCCACCATGTTAAGTCCATTCAGTGCTGCTCTATGCATATGTTCTCTAGGATCTCTTGGACTTGGTCGAGTTGTAAGTAGATATGCTTGTGCTGCCACTAGTGCTGCTTCAGGAGTTTTTGGCAGGATGTTTCCCTGCTCGTCGACCGATAGGAAGGACGAGTCGAGGTTTTTCGAGATGCTTTGCCTGTCGGAGTACTCGAGATTGTCGTACCTTGAGCCGTGCCGACGATTTTTCCTTGCGTTGCTGTATGATGCGTCGCTTCGCGCTCTGCGAGCAGCTTCGCTGGCTGCAATAGCTGAATCTTTTCTTTTTTGTATCTCTATCTTTTCTTTTGTAATTGCTTTGCTTGTTGCCTGAGGGCGTAATGATACCCAAAAAGCATGTCATTGCTGGAGTTGGATGGAATTGGCTTGCCGTGTTCTACGGCTTCTCTTATTATTTTCCACTCGTCGACTGATAGTCGAATTTTCTCCCTGGCTGTGAGGGATTCCACTGTTTGTCCTTCTGCTAGGTGATTTGCTCCCTTGTCGATATTTGCTGGGTTTATCACTGGGTTGTTATTTTCATCGAATTCTTCTGAGTTGTCTCCCACAATGGCGAGTACCTGACATTGTTTGCCAGGGTTACCCTCGAATCTTGAGAAGATCGAGTTACTATCCTCAGAAAGCTCTAATCCTGTCTTCCATGTATCTATTGACTTGTCTGTAAGGTCTTCGAGTTGGACTGCTACGTCGAAATTTTCTTTTTCTTCGTCGTCTTCTGTGGTCTCTTTTTGCGCTTCCTTTGGGCTGACCGGCGAATTTACTTCGCTGGAAGAGCCTTCGGAATATTCCATTACTGCTGTTGTTTCGGGTTCTTGCGCCGACAGATCTTGATCTTGTTTCGTCGGATCCGAAAGGCGAGATGAACCCGACGGCCCGATGAAGATGCTCAAACTTCCGAGGGATAACTCCACTTCTTGATTTCCGTCGACTTCTGGACTGCTGTTGGCTAAAAGCGAAAAAGCCGTCGAATTCATGATTCCAACGCCCAAAGTCCCCACGGTCGGCGCCAATTGACGAGGGTTAACTCGACAAATGTCCTAGATGAAGGACTTAGGATCGGGAAGATAGGGCGTCAGATGAACTCGAAGGTAAAGTTAGTCGAAATAGGTGTATCTCGAAAGTAAATTTGGGTGTTCAACCTGGCTTGCTTTTCCATCTGCCCTCCCCGTCCTCTCCTAGCCCCTATATATAGGTGGCTAGGTCTCGAGGATCGGGTCGGGTTCGATACAGATTACAAATATCGACATACGGTAATAACTCGTATTCGACTATCATTACAGTTGGGCCTAACTCAACGGGCCTCAGGGGTACTCAACTAACGGGCTCTATTAGCTATACCCTTGTCAGCATGCAAGATCATAAACAACATAGAGATAACATAACATAAATTTTAGTATAGGAACTCAATCATAACACCAATATTCATCGGATCCCAACAAACCAAACATGTAGAATTACATAACGGTGATCACAATCATGTAGGGCAGCTCATGAGATCTAAACATGAAGCACAAGGTGGAGGAGATAACCATCTAGCTACTGCTATGGACCCATAGTCCAAGGTAGACTACTCACTCATCGCTCCGGAGGCAAGCATGGCGATGAAGAAGACCTCCGGTGGCGATTCCCCTCTCTGGCAGGGTGCCGAGAAGAGCTTCTGGATCCTCCCGATCTCGGGTCGACGACGGCGGCGGATCGCGATGTGTTTCTGGAAAATTGATCGGGTACTTAGGTTTTTCCCGTCGGGGGGTCTTTATAGGCGAAGGGGCAGCATCAGAAGTGGACCCAGGTGTCCTCACACATAGGGGGCACGGCCAGGGGCTGGGCCATGCTGCCCTGGTGTGAGGGTGGCCTGTGGCCCCTCTCTGTCTCCTCTTTGGATCTCTGGAAGCTTCCAGGAAAAATAAGACTTTAGAAACTTGTTTCGTCCAATTCCGAGAATATTTCCTGTGTAGCTTTTCTGAAACACAAAAACAGCAAAAAACAGGGAACTGACACTGTGGCGACTTGTTAATAGGTTAGTTCCAGAAAATGCATAAAAGTGCCACGAAGTGTAACGAAACATTAGGCAAATGGTGTAAAAACAAGCATGGAGCATCAAAAATTATGGATACATTGGAGATGTATCAGCATCCCCAAGCTTAACTCCTGCTCGTCCTCGAGTAGGTAAGTGATAACAAAAGAAATATTTTTTGAGGTGACATGCACCTACACAATCTTGATCATGTATGTAAGCATTTGTGAGCTGGGATCAAAAAAACTTAAAATATGGGCATGAAAGATATAATCTTGATAATAAGAACTTAGCAACCATATTATAAACATGTAAATGAACACAAACAAAAGATCATGAAAATGAAACAATGAAATTCAAATGTGTGTTCAAATCATAAGGAAAAACATACAAATGGTTTTCAGCTTGTCCTTCAAAGAGAGCAAAACATAAATGCATAGGACACCTTCAAGTTTAAGAGGGCGACTCGGTACAAATAATTTAGGAACAAGTGAAACCAATAATATGAATCAATCAATGAAAACTTTGGGACAATGCACATTATACTAAGAATGACAACTATGCTCTCTTAATGGTGCATAAAGATAGAAGGTGGTGACTCAACATAAAAGTAAAAGAAATGCCCTTCGCGGAGGGAAGCAGTGATTGCAAGTTTTATAACCTTCAAAAATTATGGTACTTACCGGCTTTGAGCTCTCATTGCCCCCATCATAAGCATCTTGAATGGTTAAGGTTAATGCAAGAACAATTATGATGCATATGCTTGACAAATCATAAGTTGAAAACCTCGTGTCCCGTGAATACGAGTACCCAAACCTCATGCTACTTTACTTAGAGTCCCAAGTAAGGCTCTTGTCATTGTAAGTATATGCGTATCATTGAGAACCACCAACGGGTACCTCCGTGCCCGATGACATGGAACAAGCCCACATCAAAATGACAGGACAAGCAGACAATGAACACCTCGATATCTCTTTTATTTACCATTTGTTTAGCTTTTTATTTTGAGATGCATCGTTGAATGTCCACTATGGGTATGCTACAAATTTCCACCATGAATTATGCATGGCTTAGATTGGTGGCCCAGGCATTTCCCTAACACATATAAAAACTCCATGATCCCCGCAAGATTCCCAATTCATTTCACACCGCGGGCATCCATAAACAAAAGATCACGATATCAACTCAAATAAGGAGTGCAATGTTGAAACCTTGCCCATGGCTGCATGGTTGGGCTAGTCTCCAACTTACAACTTGCAAGCATAACAACTCAACATAAGAGACCACAATGTCAAAATTTTAAGAACAGGAAAAAGTAAAGTGTGCCTTCCGATTCATGAGAGCTTTACTGACCAATTTTCGCATAACACTGGTAAGAGTTTAATTTGAAGAGAAAATAAAAGTAAGTCAAATTTACTTGGAATAGCAAATTGCTAGTAGGTATGTATGGTGGACACTTTGGCAAACTTGGTTTTTAGGAGTTGGATGCATGAGTAGAGCTCATACTCAGTACAAGGCGAGGGCTAGCAAAAGACTGGGAGCGACCAACTAAGAGAGCAATAATGGCCATAATAATGCAAAGCGACAAAGCGACATTAAAGAAGCATAAGATGGCATCAAAAGTCAAAAACTAAATGATCATAGAGGCTATTGGCAACTTTGTATGAGTCTAACATGTGTGAGCATGTGCCAAGTCAACCCAAATAAAGCATCAAGAAGAAAACCAAAATAATGCTTCCAAATAATTAAAACAACGCATGATTTTTTCAAAGGCTCATTAAGCAACCTCAGTTATTTGAGACAAGTCATGCTACAGAAAAACCACTAAGCATACTATCAAAAAGATATCAAGCATGGCATGAAAAAGCCTAAGCCACAGTCTACACAAGCTCCTTCTTGTACCACTTTTTTGTATAAAGCTTTTTCTCTTTTCCAACACCATTTGAACTTTTTAAATCCAAGTCTTTTGAGGAAAACCAACATGGTCCAGAGGCAAAAATACACCTTGATAAATAAATATAAGAAGATTTGAACACAAATCAAGGTGAAAATGAAAACCAAAAGCAGTAGCAGAAAAAGAAGAACACTCGGTTTTTAATAAGAATGAAAACTGGAGCGTTCTTGGCAAATGAAAAGCAAGGCAACTTCTCCAAAAGAAATTTGTTGGGGTCCAACCATTTATTTCAGCAAACAAACAAACTAATAAAGAAAACTAAAACAACTGATGCTCCAAGGAAAATGCATAGTGCATGAAGCAATAAAAATATAGTGTCTTGAAAGGTGACCTGATTTTTGCCGATGAAGAAGGGGTGCCTCGGGGGCATCCCCAAGCTTTGACGCTTGTACTTCTTGGATATTTCTTGGGGTGATGCATGGGCATCCCCAAGCTTGAGCTTTTGTCCATTCTTCAACTCATCTCATCATTCTCCAATCCCTACATTTGAAAACTTCCTTCATACAAAACTAAACACAAATCTATTAGCAACATTAGTGTAGCATAACATATAATCAACCTCTTTTTGCTTCAGGTTTCAACCTAAAACCACCACATATATAGCATATACTACTGTAGCAACTTCCTCAAAAGTTCCATGATCAAAAGAACTCAAAAGAAAGCGATAAAGCGGCAAACACAAATATTGGCAGAAATCTGTCAAAATAGAACAACTGACAAAGGTCGAATTTTTAAAGGGTTTTATGTTGCTCAAATCAAAAAGTGTTCCACTAATGAAAGTTTGGATATAACCTGGGGCATATGCACAAGAAATAGCAGGTCCAAAAGATATATAGAGAATGTATACGAATTTTTACGGTACAGCACCAAAAACAGTTTTAGGACAGCAACATCCCCAAATCTTACCTCACTCAAATTAGAGGCTTCTCTTGGCACAACAATAAAATAAAAAGGATAAGGAGCGGTCATTACAGTAGTAATGACTTCCAAGACTCAAATAAAAGAAAAAGTACTGAAAATAAAACATTGGGTTATCTCCCAAGAGTGCTTTTCTTTAACGCCTTTGAGCTAGGCGCAGAAAATTGCGAATCAAGTAACATCAAGAGATGAAGTGCTAGGATCAGCGGGTGCCTTACGTCTTCCTTTCTTACCCTTGCTCTTGACTCTAGGAAAGACATGGCTATTGCAAGGCAGGGATATAAATCTTATATTGCCTTTTCCCACATCAATGACGGCGCCCAGGAACTTCAGTAGGGATCTTCCAAGTGTGATTTGTCCTTTTCCTACACATTCAATAACAAGATAATTAGTAGATATCATTCTTCCTAGGACTTTTGTAAAAACTCCTTCAGCTATTCCAATGGGAAATATAGTGGCATTGTTAGTAATAGAAATTCCTTCTCCCCCCTCAGAAAGCTTCCAAAGACTCAAAGATTCATAAACATCCTTTGGCATAAGACAAAATTCAGACATAATATCACAACGAGCATGAAAAGTTTCACCACTAATGGTGATTTTTACCATAGGATACCAACTCAAAGGTTCAGAATTTGTTGGCACATAATCAAAATCCTGGCGCAAAGTATTGTAGCAAGTATTTAAACTAGCAGTGCGAGTCTCAAGAGTATCAAGTCTATTAAAAATGCACACAAGAGAGGAATCAAAATAGGTTGGCATGCTATAAATTGTAATCAACTTTTTTATAATATTGAAGGCTTGATCTCCATCACAATGAAGGAAATCTCCTTCTGCAATAGCATCCAAAGCATATCTATAATGAAGAGCAAGTCCAAAGTAATAGCTACTAAGAAGCAAACTCAAGGTCATTTTAGGTTCAGTTTTTCCATGCCAATCATAAATTCTAGACCAAGCTTCTTTAAAACTTTCCTCATCCTTTTGTTTAAAAGTGAAAATCATATCCTCGGGTGACATAGTAGTAGCAACTGAACTAGACATAATAAACAACTACAAAGGATTCTAATTTTTTTGGGTTTTTGATAAAACGATGCAGGTAAAAATAAATAAAGCAAAACAAAACAAATAACAAAGTAAAGGATGTGCGTGCGAAAAACTCCCCTTGCAGAAGTCTTCTACTTCCTCCCCGGCAACGGCGCTAGAAAAAGAGCTTGATGCCTGGTAAATGACCAGCCCGTTGGGAACCCCAAGAGGAAGGCGTGATGAATATAGCAGCAAGGTTTTTCCCTCAAATAAGAAACCAAGGTATGTCGACCTTGGAGAGGAGAGACAAACGACTGAAGGTGATGCAGACTGGCTTAATAACACTCCAACAAGGGCGCCATTTAATGATACTTGTTGACTCATCTTTGGCTAGTAGCAACGCGGAACCTGCACACACACAACCAAGTACTTTGTTCCCAACTTGCGATGAGGTTGTCAATCTCACCGGTTTGCTTGAAACAAAGGGTATGAGCGTATCGAGTGGAAAACAGTGAAAGTATGCGAGTAAAGTAAATAGTGTGAGTAAAGTAAATAGGTGATAGCAATATGATGGAAATAGGACCGGGGTCCATAGTTCACTAGCGGTGTCTCTCCATAAGATAAAATAACACATGCTGGGTAAACAAATTACAGTTGGGCAATTGATAGAATAAAGATAAATGTGATATGTCAAGAAGATCACTATGCAATTTACTCTGGGCATTACAACAAAATACATATACCGCCATCCAACTGCATCTATGACTAATAATCCACTCTCGGGGATATCATCCGAACACCCCATGAGTATTAAGTTGTGAACAACAGATAATTGCATTAAGCAAAGTGTGTAAAGTAAACAAAGCATATGTCCTTGAGCATATGAATGTTGTTTTCTCCCTAGTAGCAATAGCACATCTACAACCTTAGAGGTTTCTATCACTCCTCCAGGTTAAATAGAGGCATGAACCCACTATCGAGCATAAATACCCCCTCTTGGAGTCACCAGCAACTACTCGGCCAAGATAGCTACTAACAACAGAGAGCATGCAAGATCATAAACAACATAGAGATAACATAAGATAAATTTCATTACAGAAACTCAATTATAACACCAATATTCATCGGATCCCAACAAACCAAACATGTAGAATTACATAACGGTGATCTCAATCATGTAGGGCAGCTCATGAGATCTAAACATGAAGCACATGGTGGAGGAGACAACCATCTAGCTACTGCTATGGACCCATAGTCCAAGGTAGACTAATCACTCATCGCCCCGAAGGTAAGCATGGCGATAAAGAAGACCTCCGGTGGTGATTCCCCTCTCCGGCAGGGTGCCGGGAAGAGCTTCTGGACCCTCCCAATCTCGGGTTGACGACGGCGGTGGATCGCGATGTGTTTCTAGAAAATTGATCGAGTACTTAGGTTCTTCCCGTCGGGGGGTCTTTATAGGCGAAGGGGCAGCGTCAGAAGTGGACCCAGGTGTCCTCACACATAGGGGGCACGGCCAGGGGCTGGGCCGCACCGCCCTAGTGTGAGGGTGGCCTGTGGCCCCTCTCCGTCTCCTCTTCAGATCTCTAGAAGCTTCTGGGAAAAATAAGACTTTATGAACTTGTTTCGTCCAATTCCGAGAATATTTCCTATGTAGCTTTTCTGAAACACAAAAACAGCAAAAAACAGGGAACTGGCACTGTGGCGACTTGTTAATAGGTTAGTTCCAGAAAATGCATAAAAGTGCCACGAAGTGTAATGAAACATTAGGCAAATGGTGTAAAAACAAGCATGGAGCATCAAAAATTATGGATACGTTGGAGACGTATCAATATGTAGATGAGTGAATTGTCGGCGTATCTCCCCCCAAGCTTAGGATTTTGGCCTAAGTGGAGATGAACTTTGTCTCCAATACATGCCCCATGTCGGTGGGTCATCATTGGCATAGTCATAGCCTGGCCCTTGTGAAGATGAAGCAGATGGTGTATAATCATAATAAGGCTGCTGGTATAGAAACTCCGCAATGTTGGAGGGCTGGCCCGACTCCTCAGTCACCTCTCCATCATGCATGGGCGGCGGGTGCTCCTCTATGTACGCATCGAGCTCATGTTCCGTAAGTGACCATCCATTCCTGCGATCAAGGTTAAACAAAAGAGGTGCAGGCAAATGGACTGATCGGTCAGCCTTCACTACCTTCCAGGAAGATTTCTTGAAGAAGGTTATCTCAAACATCAAGTTATTCAAACAGGAATGAGGAGAAACAAACTTATGATGTAACATAGAATTAAAATCAAGTTTCTCTATGGGGAACTGCAGATCTAAAATATGAGGCACTACACCATGCAAAGCTGATAAGAGTGAAGCAACAAGACCTCCACAGACCCCCCCTTTCTCACGGTTAGCATCAAGATGGAAAGCTATCAAAGCACCCAAATTATAAGTCCTATCACCTCTCAAAGCAGCAGCAATAAAAGCTAGATCATAGGAGGATAACTTATTGGCAACTTTCCTAGCAAGAACACACTTGGTAATAAAGTAGGCAAAATATCGAATGGATGGAAAATGAATATTCCAAATTTTACCATTATCTCCCGTGAAGCTTCTTCCTTGACAAATCTCCTCTTATAGGTCCATCAATGGCCTGGGCCGTTCCTTCATCCTTTCGCGTGATCCCCACTGTGGTACTTTAATGGCTGCACAGAAAATATCAAAGGGCAAGTCCACGGATTTATTGTAAATTTTATAATGAACCATGGGGTTAGATGTGGTCCAATTGAATCTGAAATCTAGCACCACAGACATTGTTAGTTTAGCATATTGGGGTGGTTCACCATCAATAAAATGCTCCAATCCTGCATTAGAGACTAGAGTTTAGAAATCCTGCAGGATTCCAGCGGCATTCATAAATTCTGTGCATGGATAGATTGAGGGAAAGACCCTCTCTTCACGGTGAGCTCTCATGATGTAAAATCCCAAGATTTTATCAAATTTTGGGGGAAATTTTTTGCTTTTGTTTTGCTTGAGAAGATTGGAAATTCATAGGGATTTAAAACTTTTGAGTCTATTTGAAAGTTTTATTAGAAAAATATTTTAAACTTTCTATTACTTTTCTTGAAGAACTTCTTCGAGAAAGATCAATTATCAAAATACCATTTTCCATCTTTATTCAAACCTATGCAAGCTTGCTTGCAAAGGAGTGAATCCCAAAGGTGTTTTATTTAGTAAAGAATTGTATTTCAAGAACCAAGTTTGAAAGAATATTTCAAACATTATTTTATAAAGAATTATTTCTTATTTCAAAGGATTTATTTCAAACCCTATCTCCATATTTGCATTTATGCAAACAAACCTCCTTGCCTTGTTCATAAACTTTTATGGAAATTTCTCCTTTATTTTGAAAACCCATTTTGCTACTGGTTTAGCACATTATGCTGAATACCAGAATAACTTAGGATTTTGTTTGAAGTGTTTTGAATCAAGATTGGAAAGGATTTGTTTTAAATCAGAAATCAGAAAAAGAAAAAGAGAAAAGAAGAAATAAAACTTGAACTGGACCCGGGGAACCTTTTCAGCCCAGAACAGAAACAAGCCCACGGCCCACCCGGGGTTAAAACCCGAATCATACCCTCTGTAACGCCCCGCCTTTTGCTAAAGGCAGAACTCCTGTGTATTGTGCCATTCCCTGGATCAGTAGATAGCACCACAGTACAAAATATAGTAATCATTGCAATAGTATCAATATTACAACATAAATCTAGATACATAGGTCTTCTACCTTATGAGTACATAGCATAAAGCATAGTTGCAGTGAGCCTCCATTCTTCATCACGTGCCACAGGCAGACATGTTGGAATGTAGTCTCGAGATCCTACTCCTGGTTCCTTACTCGAAATAAAACCTGCACGTTTGAATATGCAGCCCCAAAGGGGTCAGTACAATGATGTACTGGCAAATGACACATATTTGGTGGCATTTTTGTGGAAAGACTATACTACATGACATTTGGCTGGTGGATCTCAAAGGCTGATTTGCATAAAGCCAATTTTGTCCTAAAAACCATTTTAATACTTTCTTTCAACAAATTTTATTTTTCAAGGGTCAAGACAACCCCCATACACTACATACTGGCCGGTATGTAGTTCTGGGCGTAACTCAACAAAGTTTGGAACCCTAGGCACCACCACCCCTCGGAGTGTATGGTCCTTAGTTCCTGCCTAGGGGTTTCTAGACAAATTTTAATAATTCAGAAACGGTGATGAGATTCTTCCGTATATTCCATGTCTAGAGACTCAATTGTCCATAACCGAGGACACGGCTAATCGATTAGATTTAAACACCTTGCAAGGGTTGTGCACTTTCACCTTACGATTCATTTTATGCCCATACATAAAACGAAACGAGACCTTTTAGAGGAGAGGGCAACTAACTAGCAAGATCCGTTCCCAACCTATAATTCATCTACCACCATCTTCTCGCACATAGTTGCACTCCCACATCTAATCAGTCAAGACAGAGCCCATAATGTCGCAAGGCTGCACTGGAAGTACACTAAGCATGGAAGACATAGCCATCTCTTTGTTCCTGGGTGGCCATCCACAAGTGTACACCCAGGCAGCAACTACACGTAGTGTAGCCCCAGGTCGCCACTCAACATCGCCTCCATCATCATACCAATCCACCCATGTGTTTCATTTTAGTTGAAGTTCTTAAGTTGTTCACAAAACACTTTTCAAGTGATCTTAGCATGGCATCAAAATTAACAAAGTATTTAGCATCCTATCAGGTGGGGTTTGAGGGATTGGTATATACTACTAGGATGTAAGCATTTGATAAAACAGTCGAGTAAAACACCTATCATGCCTACTACAAGAGGTGAATATACTAATGCATAAATAAAATGGGTGAGGGACATGTGTGTCACTTGCCTTTTTGAAGATCACGACGTTTCACTTCTCTCAACTAAGCACGTAGCTCTTCGCACAAACTATAACACAGAAATAGCAATACATAAACAATCCATACAAACACAATCAAACAAATCAAACAATTGAAAGTTGTTTGTTTAACAATTTAGATTTATTGAGATGTTATGACAAGAAGGATATGGTAAAGGATCATGATTTGTGAGATATGAATTTGAGAGCTTAGCTGGGGAAGATCAATATGATTTGAGAGAGAATTGGATTAGGCATAATATAATTGATGAAGTTTTTATGCTTTATTAAAGCATGAATGAGTTTTGGGATAGTTCATGTGAGATAAATTACACAAGAGTTAATTTGTGCAAGTACAACACTATTGAGTAAATGTGACAACAATTACTCTTGAATAGCCTCTACTGCACTTAGGAACTAGGCTAGGTTTTAAGAATGCTTGAACTACTAAATTAGCACATTTGCAAGTTGAATAGTTCAATACATGTGAACAAAATTAAGTAGGCATTGGATTGGGATGGTCAAGTGATTGGAAAAGATTGATCCTCTAAGATTACAATGTAATGATAATAATCTTGGGCTTGGCATAGGCATGAATAGAGTTTAGAATAACTCATGTGAATATATTCACATAGGTATAGAATAATGCAACATAACACTACTGATAAAGTGTGATAACACTTACTCAAAATAGTACATGTTACACATGGGCTTGGGTAAGATTTTGTGATATATTGAATTACTCAATTAACTCATTTGTAAATTGGGTAGTTCAATATAGGCCACTTGGATTAGGTTGGCTTGGGGTTGAATAAGATTGTATGTTATTTAGTATGATGGTGATGGATAGGTATGATCATGAGCTATGGTAGTAGAATTGAATCAACACCACAATAGCAAAATAGAATTCTATGATTGAGATGTATCACACTTTACTCAAACAACACAATTGTAATTTGAATATGTGTGAACTAGACAAGATAGGTCTATGTAGATATGAATAAATGGCTATAGGTAATGGATATGTATAGATGATATTTGAAAACATGGCTTAAGGTTCCTAATGAGCAAATGGGATTGGGTTAAGTACTATGATGTTGATTTGATCAATACCATAGTAGCAAAGGTAGAAACTAAGATTGAAAGTATCACACTTTAATCAAATGACACATTTGTAATTTGAATAAGTGGGTACTATACAAGATAAGTCTAAGTGAACATGATCTTGATCAAGATGTTGTTTAGATAACATTGAGGACTAGGTATGATCATAAGATTGGCTATGGTAGAAGGAGACATTACTGAACAGAAATAGATTTAGAATTTATCTATATAGGAATACTCAAATTCTCATATTAGAATTTGAATAATTGTGAAGTGGTTCAAGAAATTATGGGAGTGATGCTACTGGATAGCTTGCAGTAATACAAAGTCACTGCAATTGGAATCACTCAAAAATAAGTTATTGAATTCAAATTGTGATCAGAATAGTGATTTGGATAAATTTGAATGCACAAAGTGTGTGCACGTATTAAATTTGGATTTTCTTGATTCTAAGATGTTCTACAAGATTAGAGGATTCCAAAGACTACAAATTTGTAATTTTTGAATGGATAGAACAAAAGATATGAATTTAACATGCTAACAGAAGGTTTGATTCCAATTTGAAAATGGTTTCAAGTTGAACCCATAAAATATAAGATTTTATTGTACCACTGGATTCTACATGTTCTAAGGGTTCAAACGGTATGTCATTTGTTATTTTTGGACATACAGAACAATTTATATTGATTTTACAAGATTCAGCACAAATTGTAGATATTTGAATCTGTTTGAAACAGAACTGGCCACGTGGCTCTTTCCTATTGGGGGATACCGGTTCGGGTAAGTGAAACACTGTGAATCGCCAGATCTCGATCTAAAGGCTGAGGATGAGCTGTACCATTTTGGAATGAGAAAGAACAGGGATCGTTGGATTTAAGTGAGACAGAGGGGCTAGGATTGTGCCACGTCACCTAGGGTTTCGACCGGCTGACTCTGAGCACCGGTGACCTATTCCCGGCGGCGCTGCTCCCAGGAGGTCCACGGCAGCGACGCTTCGGTGGAATTTGGCGACGGCCAGGTGGCGGACGGTGTTCCGTATGACGAGGGGATCCCGATGGTGTCAGCGGCGTTCACGAGTGCGTGCAGGAGCGACGACGGGAAGCGGCTGGATGAGCTTTGGCGACGGCGACCTTCGGGCTTGGAAAGGATGCGTCGGTTCGCTGCGAAGTAGTACAAGCGGAAGGTATCGTCAGATGCGCCTGAGCTAAGGGAATACGGTGAGACGAGATAGGGAGCTCAGAGACTTACAGTGTCACCGTAATCGTCGACGAATGGCGTCGGAGCTGCGGGCCTCCGATGAGAAATCAGAGCGGCCTGGCGGCGCAATCTGCAGCAGAGAGAAAGGGGAAAAGGGGAGGAGGTACAGGGCCTCTTATAGCTGGGACGGTGGGTCGAATTGGGACGGAATTGAAGGGGAGGCGGAGATCTCGCCGGAGTTATTTTGGCTCGGCCGTTTCCAGTGGAGGAAGAAACTGATGGAGGAGAAGATGCCGACAGGTGGGGTCCACATGTCAGCGAGAGATAGGGAAAAAGGAGGGTACCGTTTCGGTGAGCTCGGGTGGGCCGTGGGCCAAAACTAGTGCTGGGCCGAAAGGTTCCCCGGGGCCTATTTCGTATTTTTCTTTCTTTCTTCCTTTTCCTTTTCTGTTTTCTTATTTCTTTTCTAGATTTTGCATATTGAATCCAAATCAAGCCAAACCAATTTCATAAATTTTGTAAAATTCATAGCAAGGTTTTAAACCAATAGGAAACATGTTTTCAGAACCAAAACAAGGTTTTTAATATAAGATCTCAATTAAGCCTAAAGGCTTTGCTTGCATAAAATGATAGAAATGGAGTTTGAACTCGATTCTTTCTAAAATAGTAAAATAATAGTTTATAAAATAATGATTGAGAAACACACTCAAATATGGTTTGAAAAAGCAACCTTTATTGAATAAAGTAAACTTTGTAAAACAATCTTTTGCAAGCAAGCTTGCATAAAGCTGAATAGGGTTTGAATAAAGGATGGAAAATAGTATTTTGATACTTGATCTTTCTCAAGGAAGTTTTTCCAGAAAATAATAGAAGGTTTAAAATAGTTTTCTAATAAAGCTTTCAAATAGACTCAAAAGTTTTAAATCCTTGTGAATTTCCAATCATCTCAAGCAAAACAAAAGCGAAAATTTTCCCCCAAAATTTGATAAAATCTTGGGATGTTACACCCTCTCTCCCTTCTCCCGCTGACGGTGGAGCCCACCTACCAGACCGACATGCTGGACCCCACCTGTCAGCATCATCACCTCCACCATTTCCCCTTTCTCTCTGGAAACGGAAACTCGCCGGAGTTAATCCTGCGCCATCACCGCGCACTAATTGACCATCAAGAGCCTACCTATAAAAGCCCCTAGATGTCCTTCGTCAACCCCCTTTTCTTCTTCCTGCTCGAGACACCACTGAATCGAAGAAATCGGCTCGCCGGAGTCCGCAGCATCTGCGAGCGTATCCGCTCAATTCTGGCTGCTCTGGTGAGCCTGAGCCCCTCCCTCTTCTCCTATCTTCTTCTCCATTATCTGGCGCACCCTCCTGACCATTTTCCCGATCTTCCCGGGCAGCGAATCGATGAAGGCTTCGTCGTCTGCCCCCCACCGATACTGCCTCCCTCTCCAGCCGCGCCTCGTCGCTGTTCCAGGAAGAATTCGACGCCGCCATTCACACTTACGAGCTCGCCGTCATCTTCTGCGCACAGTCCAGTACTCCATAGCCATCGCCGACCATCAGAACCTCACCACCGATGACCACCTGTACTGCACATCACCAGAGTTGACCACCACGGTGAGCACCACCTCCCACCTCTTCCCGTCCATCGGATCTAGATGCAGTGACTAGGATTAGATCACTTAGTGAAGGGGTATCTGTTGATCTGATCTGTCCAGATCTCATTAGATCTAACGTCCCACAACGTCGATCCTACCGAACTGGTATGAGCCAATCAGATCACGCCGCGTGTTGGCTTCTGGTTTAAACAGAGATTCGATTTAGAATTTGAAATCAGAATTGATCCAAATCTTCAGAAAATCATATCTTTTGATCTGTAGGTCCAAAAATAACAAATGATATACCGTTGGAATCCTTGAAACTTGTAGAATACAGTAGTACAATAAAACCTCATATTTCATGGGTTCAATTTGAAACTATTTTCAAATTGAGTTAAACCCTTCTATTAACTTGTCTAATTCATATCTTTAGTTCTGTTAATCCAAATTTTACAATTTTGTAGTCTTTGGAATCCTCTCAATATGTAGAACACTCTAGAATCAAAAGTTTCCAAAGTTGATATGTGCACACACTTTGTGCATTCAAATCTATTCAAATCACTAATTTGACCATATCTTGAGTTCTAAAATTTATTTTAGAATGAATCTACTTGCAGTGGCTTTGCTTTACTGCAAGCTATCCAGTAGTATCACATCTTGTTTTTCTTGAGCCACTTCACAATTATTCGGATCTAAATATGGGGATTTGAGTAATTTCTACTATAGGAATAAAACTATTTCTTTTAGCAATGTTCCTTTCTACTTTAGTGAATCCTATACTCATACCTAATCATCAATGTTATTTAAATAACATCTTGATCAAGATCATATTCACTTGGACCTATCTTGTCTAGTTCACACTTATTCAAATTACAAATGTGTCATTTGAGTAAAGTGTGATACTTTCAATCTTAGTTTCTACCTTTGCTACTATGATATTGATCAAATCAACATCATAGTACTTAACCCAATCCTATTTACTCATTAGGGACCTTATACCATGTTTTTAAACATCACCTACATATCCTTTACCTATAGCCATTTACTCATGTCTACTCAATCTTAGCCTTGCATTGGACTATTCAATTTGCAATTGAGTTAATTGAGTACTTCAATGTTATAAAAATCCTAGCCTAAGCTTAAGTGTAATATATACTATTTAAGAATAATTGTTGTCACACTTATTCAATAGTATTGCTATCGCACTATTTTGTCTCTTATGTGATTTACCCACATAAGATATTCCAAAATTCAATATGCTTTGAAAAAGCATAAGGATCTCACTCATTATATTTTGTCTAATTCATATGTATTCAAATTGCAATTGTGCTACTTGAGTAGAATATGAATTCATCCCAAACCGATGTGTAACTAATACTATTATGGATAAGTGTTGTCACACTTTATTCAGTAGTGTTTTGTTGCACTATCTTATATCTAGGTGAATCCATCCACATGAATCATCTCTCAACTCTACCTTGCTTATACCAAGCCCAAAAATTATATCACTACATTGTAATCTTGAAGAACCAATTTTTTCCCAAATCCCTTGACCTACCCAAATCCAATGCCCTCTCAAATTATATTGACCTTTCCCAACTAAGCTCTTAAATTCATATCTCACAATTCATGATCTTTTACCATATCCTTCACATCATAACATCTCAATAAAACTAAATTGTTAAACAAACACCTTTCAATTGTTTGTCTTACTTGTTTGTGTTGAATGGATTGTTTATAGTATATTATTTTCTTGTGCTAGTTGGTGCAAAGAACTACGTGCTTAGTTAAGAGAAGCGAAAACATCGAGACCTTCAAAAGGCAAGTGACACACATATCCCCTACCTATTTTATTACTGCATTAGTGTGATTCAGTAGTATGCATGATAGGTGGAATGTTCAACTGTTTTATCAAATGCTTAGATCCTAGTAGTATGTAGCTACCCCTCAAACCCCACCTGTTAGGATGCTAAATACTTTGAAAAATATTGATGCCATGCTTTGATCACATGATAAAGGTGTTTTGTGAACAAAATTAAGAACTTCAACTAAAATGAAACACCTGGGTGGATTGGTTTGATAAGAGGCGGCGAAGTAGGTGGGTTCTGGGACGCATGCCTCACCGAGAGGATGTGGGTTCAGAATGCCGCTCGGGATGGCCACCCAGGAACAAAGAGGTTACTATGTCTTCCATGCTTAGAGTGCTTCTAGTGCAGCCTTATGACATTATGGGCTCTGTCTTGACTGATTAGATGTGAGGGTGCAACTTGTGTGCAAGAAGTGGTGGTAGTTGAATTTTAGGTTGGGGACGGAGCTTGCTAAGTTAGTTGCCCTCTCCTTCTAAAAGGTCTCATTTCATTTTATGTGTGGGCATAAAATGAATCGTAAGGTGAAAGTGCACAACCCTTGCAAGGTGTTAAAAACTAATCGATTAGCCGTGTCCCCGGTTATGGACAATTTGAGTCTCTAGACATAGATTGTATGGAAGAATCTCATCACCGATTCTGAATGACTAAAATCTGCCTAGAAACCCCTAGGTAGGAACTAAGGACCATGCACTCCGAGGGGTGGTGGTGCCTGAGGTTCCGACTTTGTTGAATTTCGCCCAGTGCTACATACCTGGCTAGTATGTGGTAGTTGGGGGTTATTTCGACCCTTGAAAATATAAAACTTTGAAAGAAGATTATGTGGAAGATTTATAGGATAAAATTGGCTTTATGCAAATCAGCCTATGAGATCCACTAGCCAAATATTCATGTAGATAGACTCCTCACAACATCCACCAAATATGTGTCATTTGCCAGTACATCATTGTACTGACCCCTTTGGGGCTGCATATTCAACATGCAGGTTTTATTTCGAGTAAGGAACCAGGATTAGGATCTCGAGCTTACATTCCAACATGGTTGCATGTGACACGTGATGAAGATGGAGGCTCCTTGCCACCTTGTTATTCCTGCTGTGTATTCTGTAAGATTTAAATACTTTGTATCTGGATCCGCGTTGTAATCTTGATACTATTCAATGAATATTTCATTTTGCTCTGTGGTGCCATCATTGATCCAGGGAATAGCACTTAACACAGATGTTCCACCTTGATCCAAAGGTTGGGGCGTTACAAAATGGTATCAGAGCAAAGTGTTGCCTGTAGGATCGAGACGCTAGGTTTGGACTAGACTAGGAAACCCCAAAATGATATCAAATGGGTATCATTGCGTTTAGGATGTGTTTTGAAAATTTTATTGCTTTACAAGTACTGTTTGTTTTATTTTCCTCGTAAGACTTATCACTTTCATTTACTTACACTGTTCTTCTTTCAAAATTTTAGATGACGTTCACGAAGCTGAAGGTTCCCTTTGACGATGACGACGAGCTATTTAGTGATCAGCTTTCTCGCCTTTCTCGGATGCTGAACCTGTCACCTCCCACTTTTTGTGGTAGAGTGATACCCTGTGTGGTTCCCGAGATCGTCCGCTGGGAGATTGAGACCAGGATTGAGGGTCGCACCATTGGTACTCCCACGGAGAGAGTGGTGTACTCAAGGATGTATCCAGGTTGGGAGACTGGTGTCATGATGGCCATGGAGGAGGCACTAGCTCGCATATGTGGTATGTACGTCCAGGAGATATCAGAGTTGGACAATTCCATCTACCAGTTTGGGAGACGCAACCACGAGGGATGGGCCTTGAGGACTCCAGGGCGTCATGAGGATTTACCATGGACTGAGGTATAGTTAGAGGACATGGGGTCCTATGCGTTCAACCTGGAAGACATGCTGTGCAGTGAGATGGATGCCATGGATGATGCCAAGTATCAACTCCTGCAGAAAGATGAGAAGATAGAGCAACTAGAGAACACGATAGAGAAGCTGAAGGAGAAGAACAAATCACTTGAGGCTGCCAATGATAAGCTGTCAGGCAAGGTCGAGGATCAGGAGGCCCAGATTGTAGGCTTTCGAGGACAGTGCATTTATCTTCACCAAGACCTGATGAAGTATAAACCTTGGCTGCCCAAGAAAGGAACAACTCCTACCGTGGAGAATAAGGAGTCAACCTCGGGGCAGGTTGGAACAAAGCCTGAGAAGCTAGAGTCTTGCCAGCCCACAGTAGAGGGAGATTCTGTGGAGAAGGTTCATGCGGCGCCACCTAGTCCTGTGGTGAAGCGACGCAAGACAGGGAACACTAGAGCATATCTTGCGCAGTTCAAGTAGTGAGACCACCATCTTATGTAATAAATCGATGATCCTGTAATAGTTAGTCGTGCCACCTAGTGGTATGACCCTATTAGACCCCGCTTTCCTAAAACTTGTAGTTGACTTGTTTGTGCTTGAGGATCTATGTTTGATGTGATAATCCATGCTTTTAAATGCTAGTTGCAATGTTTGTTAAAGTTTTGTAGTAAGATGTTTTCTCTTGTCCTGCTGTGTTTGGGTAGGAATCTTCTTTAGATCTCTTCTGTCTAATCCTCATCTATGCTAATCTCTAAGCCTATCCTAAAACCTAAACAGATGCCACCTCAACACACGAACAACCGCAACAACCCTCAGTTGGAGATGGCAATGCAACAGTTAGTTGAAGCACATACAAGAATTACGCAATGATGACTCAGAATATGGCTAATCATGATAGTAAGGAATTACCTTTGGGAGTGCAGCAAGTACTGGATGATCATTCACGAATAGTACAAATGATGTCCCAGATTGTGACTAGTACCCATGACAGCCTACCACAAGATGAGCGTGGGGAGAAGCCAATAAAAGTTGATATTGAGATGATATGTCCAGCCTGTAAGAGATGCGGAGAAGTAGGACACGCCTCTAAGGACTGTCATGAAGAGTGTCCCTACTGTGTCCTGAGTCACCTAGTTGGAGAATGTCCCATGACCCAAGCTACTTGTTTCCTATGCGAAGGAACCAATCATATTCTGGCTGAATGCAAGTTCTATTCCATGGTGCAATGAATGAATCAACAAGCCAAGGATAGAATGAGCCACATGCCAGGAAGGACCCCTGGAGATGGTAGACTCAAAAGAAAGATGGAAGATAAAGTCATGGGGACAACACACAACCCTACCACTAAGTGTTGCTACTCATGTGAAGAAGAAGGACACTTGTCTAGAAATTGCTCAAAGAAACGAGAAAGTTTTCCCACAACTATAGTGGAATATGAAGAAAATGAAGTAAGAGATCTTCTAGCCCTAGAAAATACCTAAAAAGAAGAAGGACAACAACAAGGTGATGTGCTTCAAATGCAAGGAGCTAGGACATTATGTGAGAAAATGTCCAGGAAGGTACAATAAAGTAAACATGCAAGATAGTGTGAAGAGAGACATCCGGTTGATCACCTGTTACAAGTGCAAACAAAAGGGACACTACCCTGATAAATGTTCAGAGAATGGGACTCCAAGACCTTAGTAAATTGAGACAACTGAAGGATGCCGCAGATACAAGGTGAAGACACAACAAAGTATGATCAACCTAGGAGTATTTATATTCGGTTATTACCTAAAATAAATGGAGGATGGACTTGTAAGCCCAAATGAGTAACTCATTGTATGGATGTAATTCTCTCCCAAATTCAGCAAGCTGAAAGTTTTACAACACAAGAGTTATCGCCTTACGGCCGAGTTTGCCCAAAACCCTAGTTAGGAAATGATAGATTTTGTTTTCAAAATTTGAAACAGGATTCGGGAACTTGATCCCAAATTCAACAAAACTTTGGTTTAAAAGCTAGTGAGGTTGACCAAGAGTTAGAACACAAGGTTTGCAAACCATGTATGAAGTAATGATTTGGGTGCAGGATGGATTGATCACCATTCCTACTACTCTTATTATTCGCTCTCATAATTGGTTTTACACACCTAGAGAGACATACCTACATAAGAGATGACGTCATTAAACCATAACCTTAGGAGGATAATATATTACACCCCTTATAGTGAGCCAGTGTGGCCAAAACATAGGAATTCGGTGAGAGAGTTTTGGTATTTGAATGGCTACGCAATTCAGAAACGTTGTGCTCAGTGGGATTTGAATGCGAAAGACTATTCAGTTTCGGCGGCTGTCTATTCGATTCACCTCCTCGACTCTTCATTTTGACTCCCCACGTGGCCCGTTCGACTACCTCCCTGAGCCTATAAAAGAGGGTTCACTCCCCTCTCCAGAGAAACACAGCAGAGAGATACCACCATCAACTATGAGATTTCCTCCTAGTTCCAGAGCCCTACGCCTCTGAAGTCTACCCCATCCCGACCTGCGATGTTACGAGGCAACTCTCCAAATCCATGGAACTATTTTCCTACCCATGAGAGCTTTGTTAGATCCCTATTCCCTGAGAAGGAGTTCATCTTCGAGATATGATCAAGTTATTCAGCGCCCTTCAACAACTATGAAGACGGTTGCTAAAGGAATTCTTAAGGACCATCTGGTACCTGTGGCAAGTAGCACGACTTGCTCCGGTAACTTGAATGGGTTCAACAATGCTGGTTATAAGGCGACCTTCCGTCCCTTAAAGGTGCAAGTACCTCTTACAGAGTCTACCTTGTTTACCCCTATGAAATGCATGAGAAACCTGCAGAGAGATGCCATCCTAACTCATTGGGATGTGTGGTCTCATCATGTTCGTGGGGCAAGCATGCAATACTTGGCACTAGGTCATCTTTTGAGATTCTGTGATGAAAATCAGCTAAAAAGCAACAAGGAGTATGGTGATAGCCAGTATGCTGTCCTGGCCTTGATGAGGGCCGACCAAGAAAAGGCTAGATACACATTCTTAGATGATGTGGACTACCTTGTTGAAGACAACGCGATGGATGATATTTGCCTATCACCAGAATTGGATAGAACCTTTGGTGTGCCCACTTTTGAATATAGTTGTGGACATCATAACTTCTGGGAAGAGCGATTCAGGAAAAATGGCGTCATAGTGAATGCAAGCTGGGAACAAAATGCAAGTACCTAAGGAAGCATCAAGACACCACCAAAAGGAATCTTCTTTTAAGGGTGGTAGCACCCTAGTCCCATTAGGACCTTTAAACATTGTAACCTTTCTCCAATCTCGAGGACAAGATTTCTTTTAAGGGTGGTAGTCTGTAACATCCCAAGATTTTATCAAATTTTGGGGGAAATTTTTTGCTTTTGTTTTGCTTGAGATGATTGGAAATTCACAGGGATTTAAAACTTTTGAGTCTATTTGAAAGTTTTATTAGAAAAATATTTTAAACTTTCTATTACTTTTCTTGAAGAACTTCTTCGAGAAAGATCAATTATCAAAATACCATTTTCCATCTTTATTCAAACCTATGCAAGCTTGCTTGCAAAGGAGTGAATCCCAAAGGTGTTTTATTTAGTAAAGAATTGTATTTCAAGAACTAAGTTTGAAAGAATATTTCAAACATTATTTTACAAATAATTATTTCTTATTTCAAAGGATTTATTTCAAACCCTATCTCCATATTTGCATTTATGCAAACAAACCTCCTTGCCTTGTTCATAAACTTTTATGGAAATTTCTCCTTTATTTTGAAAAACCATTTTGCTACTGGTTTAGCACATTATGCTGAATATCAAAATAACTTAGGATTTTGTTTGAAGTGTTTTAAATCAAGATTGCAAAGGATTTGTTTTAATTCAGAAATCAGAAAAAGAAAAAGAGAAAAGAAGAAATAAAACTAGAAATGTACCCGAGGAACCTTTTCGGCCCAGAACAGAAACAAGCCCACGGCCCACCCGGGGTTAAAACCCGAATTGGTACCCTCTCTCCCTTCTCCCACTGACGGTGGAGCCCACCTGCCAGACCAACATGCTGGACCCCACCTGTCAGCATCATCACCTCCACAGTTTCCCCTTTCTCTCTGGAAATGGAAACTCGCCGGAGTTAATCCCGCGCCATCACCGCGCACTAATTGACCATCAAGAGCCTGCCTATAAAAGCCCCCAGATGTCTTCTGTCGACCCCCTTTTCTTCTTCCTGCTCGAGATGCCACTGAATCAAAGAAATCGCTCGCCGGAGTCCGCAGCATCTGCGAGCGTATCCGCTCGATTCCGGCTGCTCTGGTGAGCCCGAGCCCCTCCCTCTTCTCCTATCTTCTTCTCCGTTATCTGGCGCACCCTCCTGACCATTTTCCCGATCTTCCTGTGCAGCAAATCGACGAAGGCTTCGTTGTCTGCACCCTACCAACACCGCCTCCCTCTCCAGCCTCGCCTCATCGCTGTTGTAGGAAGAATTCGACGCCGCCATTCACACTTACGAGCTCGCCGTCATCTTCTGCGCACCGTCCAGTACTCCATAGCCATCGCCAACCATCAGAACCTCGCCGCCGACGACCACCTGTACCGCACGTCGCCGGAGTTGACCACCATGGTGAGCACCACCTCCCACCTCTTCCCGTCCATCGGATCTAGATCCAGTGACTAGGATTAGATCACTTAATGAAGGGGTATCTGTTGATCTGATCCATCCAGATCTCATTATATCTAACATCCCACAACATCGATCTGACCGAACCGGTATGAGCCAATCAGATCACGCCGCGTGTCGGCTTCTGGTTTAAACAGAGATTCGATTTAGAATTTGAAATCAGAATTGATCCAAATCTTCAGAAAATCATATCTTTTGATCTGTAGGTCCAAAAATAACAAATGATATACCGTTGGAATCCTTGAAACTTGTAGAATCCAGTAGTACAATAAAACCTCATATTTCATGGGTTCAATTTGAAACTATTTTCAAATTGATTTAAACCCTTCTATTAACTTGTCTAATTCATATCTTTAGTTCTGTTAATCCAAATTTTACAATTTTGTAGTCTTTGGAATCTTCTCAACATGCAGAACACTCTAGAATCAAAAGTTTCCAAAGTTGATATGTGCACACACTTTGTGCATTCAAATCTATTCAAATCACTAATTTGACCATATCTTGAGTTCTAAAATTTATTTTAGAATGAATCCACTTGCAGTGGCTTTGCTTTACTGCAAGCTATCCAGTAGTATCACATCTTGTTTTTCTTGAGCCACTTCATAATTATTTGAATCTAAATATGGGGATTTGAGTAATTTCTACTATAGGAATAAAACTATTTCTTTTAGCAATGTTCCTTTCTACTTTAGTGAATCCTATACTCTTACCTAATCATCAATGTTATTTAAATAACATCTTGATCAAGATCATATTCACTTAGACCTATCTTGTCTAGTTCACACTTATTCAAATTACAAATGTGTCATTTGAGTAAAGTGTGATACTTTCAATCTTAGTTTCTACCTTTGCTACTATGATATTGATCAAATCAACATCATAGTACTTAACCCAATCCTATTTACTCATTAGGTAACTTATGCCATGTTTTCAAACATCACCTACATATCCTTTACCTATAGCCATTTACTCATGTCTACTCAATCTTAGCCTAGCATTGGACTATTCAATTTGCAATTGAGTTAATTGAGTACTTCAATGTTATAAAAATCCTAGCCTAAGCTTAAGTGTAATATATACTATTTAAGAATAATTGTTGTCACACTTATTCAATAGTATTGCTATTGCACTATTTTGTCTCTTATGTGATTTACCCACATGAGATATTCCAAGATTCAATATGCTTTGAAAAAGCATAAGGATCTCACTCATTATATTTTATCTAATTCATATATATTCAAATTGCAATTGTGCTACTTGAGTAGAATATGAATTCATCCCAAACCGATGTGTAACTTATACTATTATGGATAAGTGTTGTCACACTTTATTCAGTAGTGTTTTATTGCACTATCTTATATCTAGGTGAATCCATCCACATGAATCATCTCTCAACTCTACCTTGCTTATACCAAGCCCAAGAATTATATCACTACATTGTAATCTTGAAGAACCAATTTTTTCCCAAATCCCTGGACCTACCCAAATCCAATGCCCTCTCAAATTATATTGACCTTTCCCAACTAAGCTCTTAAATTCATATCTCACAATTCATGATCTTTTACCATATCCTTCACATCATAACATCTCAATAAAACTAAATTGTTAAACAAACACATTTCAATTGTTTGTCTTACTTGTTTGTGTTGAATGGATTGTTTATAGTATATTATTTTCTTGTGCTAGTTGGTGCGAAGAACTACGTGCTTAGTTAAGAGAAGCGAAAACATCGAGACCTTCAAAAGGCAAGTGACACACATATCCCCTACCTATTTTATTACTGCATTAGTCTGATTCAGTAGTATGCATGATAGGTGGAATGTTCAACTGTTTTATCAAATGCTTAGATCCTAGTAGTATGTAGCTACCCCTCAAACCCCACCTGTTAGGATGCTAAATACTTTGAAAAATATTGATGCCATGCTTTGATCACATGATAAAGGTGTTTTGTGAACAAAATTAAGAACTTCAACTAAAATGAAACACCTGGGTGGATTGGTTTGATAAGAGGCGGCGAAGTAGGCGGGTTCTGGGACGCATGCCTCGCCGAGAGGATGTGGGTTCAAAATGCCGCTCGGGATGGCCACCTAGGAACAAAGAGGTTACTATGTGTTCCATGCTTAGAGTGCTTCCAGTGCAGCCTTATGACATTATGGGCTCTGTCTTGACTGATTAGATGTGAGGGTGCAACTTGTGTGCAAGAAGTGGTGGTAGTTGAATTTTAGGTTGGGGACGGAGCTTGCTAAGTTAGTTGCCCTCTCCATCTAAAAGGTCTCGTTTCATTTTATGTATGGGCATAAAATGAATCGTAAGGTGAAAGTGCACAACCCTTGCAAGGTGTTAAAAACTAATCGATTAGCTGTGTCCCCGGTTATGGACAATTTGAGTCTCTAGACATGGAATGTACGGAAGAATCTCATCACCGATTCTGAATGACTAAAATGTGCCTAGAAACCCCTAGGTAGGAACTAAGGACCATGCACTCCGAGGGGTGGTGGTGCCTGAGGTTCCGACTTTGTTGAATTTCGCCCAGTACTACATACCTGGCTAGTATGTGGTAGTTGGGGGTTATTTCGACCCTTGAAAATATAAAACTTTGAAAGAAGATTATGTGGAAGATTTATAGGATAAAATTGGCTTTATGCAAATCAGCCTATGAGATCCACTAGCCAAATATTCATGTAGATAGACTCCTCACAACATCCACCAAATATGTGTCATTTGCCAGTACATCATTGTACTGACCCCTTTGGGGCTGCATATTCAACGTGCAGGTTTTATTTCGAGTAAGGAACCAGTATTAGGATCTCGAGCTTACATTCCAACATGGTTGCCTATGGCATGTGATGAAGATGGAGGCTCCTTGCCACCTTGTTATTCCCGCTGTGTATTCTGTAAGATTTAAATAATTTGTATCTGGATCCGCGTTGTAATCTTGATACTATGCAATGAATATTTCATTTTGTTCTGTGGTGCTATCATTGATCTAGGGAATAGCACTTAACACAGATGTTCCACCTTGATCTAAAGGTTGGGGCGTTACAAAATGGTATCAGAGTATAGTGTTGCCTGTAGGATCAATACCCTAGGTTTGGACTAGACTAGGAAACCCCAAAATGATATCAAATGATAAACAAAATTCTACTTGGACAATCGAAGGAGTCACATACCAGAGAACAAATGCTCCAAATTTCAGCAACAAAGATGGGCTGAGCAAGGAGATAGAAAAATCGAGATGGAGAGCAGCAAGAACACGGGTTTGAGCTAGAGTGTCGTGATTTTTTAGGAGAGAGAAAGAGTTGGGGATGAAGAGATAAGTGAGAAGCCAGGGGGGCCCCCTCACCATAGGTGGGCGCGACCAGGGCTTGGGCCGCCCCCTGGTGGTGAGGTGGCATGGTGGGTCCCCCTGAGGTCTCTCAGGTGTCTCTCTACCCCATTTTTGACATAAAATTAAAAAAGATTTTTCTGGAATTTTTTGAGAAACTTTATTTTTGAGGATTTTTCAGAAAAATGATAAGAGAATAAAACTCGGAAAAACGACGGTAGAGCGATAGAGAGCAAATCCAACTCAACCTTACAGCAGCTCTAAGATATTATAATATGAAACTAAATAGCGGAAACAAAAAATGGTGCAAGTAAATATGAGTGAGGTAAAGTAAATGTAGCAAAAATGAAGTTTTATTCATATAAAATCACTTTGTTAACAAGGTTGATCAAGTCTTCTTACCAAACTAATTTTATATGAGGCAAAACTTTGCGTTTCACTATATGCTTATATTACCTCGACCTTGATAGGCATAGTCCCAATCATGACAATTTTATATTCTTCCTTGGGCTTTCGCTCTGAACAAATAATTTGGCCAATTCGACTGGTCTCAACATTCTTTATTGAATTTAGAGCGTTCTTTCTATCAATCTTCTTGGGAAAATAGACCGTGTACTCTTTGTCATTGACATTAAAAGTTACTTTTCTTGACTGCAATTAATAACCGCAGCTGCACTGTTTAGAAAAGGTCTCCCTAGAATAATAGACATATTATCATCTTCAGGCATCTCCAACACAACAAAGTCAGTTAATATCAAATAACTGTTAGCAACTTGAACAGGAACATTTTTACATATACCAATAGGAATAGTAGTGGACTTTTCAGCCATTTGCAAAGATATATCAGTTGATACCAATTTTTCTAGATCAAGTCTCTTATAAAGAGAAAAAGGCATGACACTAACTCCAGCTCCCAAATCACATAAAGCAGTTCTAACATAGTTATTTTTAATGGAGCAAGGAATAGTTGGTATACCTGGATCTCCAAGCTTCTCCGGAACTTTACCATCAAAAGAATAATTAGCAAGTAAAGTGGAATTTCCTCATTAGGAATCTTCCTTTTGTTAGTAACAATATCTTTCATATACTTTGAATAAGGAGGCATTCTAATTGCATCAGTCAAAGGAATTTGCAAAAATAAAGGTCTCATCCATTCACAAAACCTGTTGTAGTGTTCTTCTTCCTTAGATTTGTGTTTCTTACCAGGAAAAGGCATTGATTTCTGGACCCAAGGTCCTCTCTCATTACCATGCTTGTTGGCAATGAAGTCCTCCTTAGTGTACTTTGCATTCTTGGCAAGATTTTCTAGTTCCTCTTCAACTTCTTCTTTATCGGAAGCATTACCTGGTTTAGTTTCAACATCAGAAATAGAAACACTGTTAGGATCTTTACCTGTTTCAGAAGATTCTGCAAATGTTTTATGCTTCTTCTTCTTCTTCTTCTTCTTGGAAGGAATATCATCTCTTGAAGTGCGTTGAGAATCTTGCTCGATCCTCTTAGGATGTCCTTCAGGATATAAGGGGTCTTGAGTGGTAGCACCTCCTCTTGTGCGTATTTCACACGCTTGTTTTTCTCTTAAAGCATTTACTAGCAAATCTTTTTGCACCTTGGTAAGCTGATCAACTTGAGTCTGAACCATTTGAAAATGTTTAACAAGCATCTTCACATCATTGGAGGTTCTCTCCATAATATCCTGCAACTTGTTAATAGCTCTAGAATTTTCCAACAAATGATTCTGCACCCTTCTATTAAAATTATCTTGCTTAACAATAAAATTATCAAACTCATCTAAGTATTGATTAGGAGGTTTAGAGTAAGGAATATCTCTATCATCAAAGTGTTGGAGAGAGTGTACCTATATAGTAGATGAGTGAGGGATTGGCTTACATAATTCTTCTATAGGAGGTAAATTCTTCACATCTTCAGATTTAATCCCTTTCTTCTTAAGAGATTTCTTGGCTTCCCTCATAACTTCATCATTTAATTCAATCATTTCTCTCTTCTTTGGTGTTGGCTCTGCAGTTGGCGCTAGTGTTGGTGTTGGTGTTGACTCAGCCATAGTCCAATCATCATGATTCTGGCTTATTTTAGCCATTAGTTCTTCAGCTTCGGCCGAAGTTCTTTCCCTAAAAACACAACCAACACAACTATCCAAGTATGTCTTGGATTCATCAGTTAGTCCATTATAAAATATATCAAGTAGTTCATTTTTAGGCAATGGCTCCTTAGGCAATGCTCTAATTAAAGAGCAAAACCTTGCCCAACATTCAGGCAATATCTCTCCTTTTCTCTGTTCAAAGTCAAAGATGTTCTGCACAGCAGTATGTTGAGCACTAGCGGGAAAATATTTCTGAAAGAAAGCATTAACCAAAGCAATAGGACTATCAAGAGATCCAGGAGACAAATTATTAAACCAAGTTTTAGCTACACTTTTCAATGAAAAAGGGAAAATCTTAGCAACAAAGTAAGTGCGAAGCTTAATATCATCAGAAAACAAATTACTCAAAGTAGAAAGCTAATTCAGGGCTTCGCCTATTTGTGTGGTGAAAGAAGAATGGTAAAAGAAGGCTTCAAAAACCAGACGGCGACTCCGCACAAATTAGGTCTTACCCAAAACTGGTGGTGCAATAATGCTTTATATGGACGTCGTATGCTAGGTCAACGTGTGGTCCACGCAAGCCAGGCGATCTGTCATTGATTGATCAGATCGATCGATCTGGTTACCGAGCGCGTGTGGCCTGGCGTCCAGCAGCCTGTGCGTGATCGAGCCACCAGCAAGCGGTGGCCCGCTGTGACGCCCCACCTTTGGATTAAGGCGGAACACCTGTGTTAAGTGCTATTCCCTGGATCATTGATAGCACCACAGAGCAAAATGAAATATTAATTGCATAGTATCAAGATTACATCGCGGATCCAGATACAAAGTACTAAAGCCTTACAATTTACACAGCGGAAATAACCAGGTGGCAAGGAGCCTCCATCTTCATCACGTGCCACAGGCAGCCATGTTGGAATGTAAGTTCGAGATCCTAATCCTGGTTCCTTACTCGAAGTAAAACCTGCACATTGAATATGCAGCCCCAAAGGGGTCAGTACAATGATGTACTGGCAAATGACACATATTTGGTGGCTGTTATGAGGAGCCTATCTACATGAGTATTTGGCTAGTGGATCTCACAGGCTGATTTGCATAAAGCCAATTTTACCCTATAGTTCTTTCTCAAAGTGTTACTTTCAAAGTTTTATATTTTCAAGGGTCGAGATGACTCCCAATAACTACATACTAGCTAGGCATATAGCACTGGACGAAATTCGACAAAGTCGGAACCTCAGACACCACCACCCCTCGGAGTGTATGGTCCTTAGTTCCTACCTAGGGGTTTCTAGACAGATTTTAATCATTCAGAAGAGGTGATGAGATTATTCCGTACAATCCATGTCTAGAGACTCAATTGTCCATAACCGAGGACACGGCTAATCGATTAGTTTTAAAACACCTTGCAAGGGTTGTGCACTTTCACCTTACGATTCATTTTATGCCCATACATAAAATGAAACGAGACCTTTTAGAGGAGAGGGCAACTAACTGGCAAGATCCGTTCCCAACCTATAATTCATCTACCACCATCTTCTCGCACATAGTTGCACCCCCACATCTAATCAGTCAAGACAGAGCCCATAATGTCATAAGGCTGCACTGGAAGTACACTAAGCATGGAAGACATAGCCATCTCTTTATTCCTGGGTGGCCATCCCGAGCGGTATTCTGTTCCCACATCCTCTTACAAGGCATGCGTCCCAGAACCCACCTACCTCGCCTCATCTTATCAAACCAATCCACCCAGGTGTTTCATTTTAGTTGAAGTTCTTAACTTTTCACAAAACACTTTTCAAGTGATCTTAGCATGGCATCAAAATTAACAAAGTATTTAGCATCCTAACAGGTGGGGTTTGAGGGATAGCTACACACTACTAGGATCTAAGCATTGATAAAACAGTCGAGTAAAACACCTATCATGCATACTACAAGAGGTGAATATACTAGGGATTTCTATTTTCGTGCCCTCAGGTCGTTAGTTGTACTCAGTTTGCCCCAGCCGCTTAGTTTTTCCTCAGTTTTCCCCTCGCTCTAGTTTGAAACCCCTCGCAGACGCTCGGACGGGAGGTTTGCCGTTTAGTTGACCGTTCCGTGCTGACGTGTGGGGCCGCGTCGTGTGGGGCCGCGTCGTGTGGGGCCGCGTCGCGTGGGGCTGGTAGAACGGGACCGCGTGGGACAGGACGAGACCGCGTTTGGTTGTACGTGAGAGCTCGGTTTTGTCTCTCTCGGCCCAAATTGGCATTTTTCAGAGCGCCTTTTTCCCCTCTCTCTCTCTGTAATAGTTCTCTCTCTTTTCACCAAATTAGTATCAAATCTAGAGAAGCTTCTATCTCTGTCTTTCTTTAATGATTGTTGCCTTTTGGCCCTCGTTTTTTGCCCAATATGTTAACAAATCTAGTAGCAAATCTAGAAGCTAGTAGAGGATAAATTCACAGCAGCATAATAAATCGAGAAAATATAGGAAAAGCTGCATACAACAGCCAACATAGCATATATATATATATTGAGGACAGATCCAACAGTACTACCGATCCCTAGATCCAACATAAGCTACATTTTACATGGGATTAAGCTTGGAGGCTGCGCAGGTGAATCCCAAGTGCTTTGTGTTTGGCCATGAACGCATGCACGTTCACGGTCGTTCCAACTCTAGCGCCACCGGTGGCACTGCCAAGGGATTCGGCATAGTTCACCAGGCAGTTGAAGTCGGTGGCGCGGAGCCTCCTGTTGCAGAAGGGGCACCTGTAAATGCCTCGAGCAAAGTGGCGATCGTAATGGCCGGACTGCAGCCTCCTGAGGACGTGACGAGTCTTGGTGTGGAAGGACTCGTCGTCGCTGTCGACGTCGCTGCTCTGCACCTGTCACGTAGCACCAAAGATCGAAAAACACGGAGTCAATTGCAGCGATGATGGAACAGAGAGTGAACAAAAGATCATGCATGATAATATGGGCACGAAAAAAAGAAGCCTCAGTTATATTGGACACACTTATATCCAAGATTTGGGTCAGTGAACCAAAGATCATGCACAACAAATTTGTACACACCAATTGTTCACAGACCAAACCCTGAATCAATTTGTGCCCAAATATTCATCATCATCGGCACAAATTAACGGGATGGGATTGATTACTCACATAAGTTAACCGAATCGTAAACAAAAGCAAATCATAAACACTAATAACGCTAGATCTATCATAATAACGCTAGATCTATCATAAAAGGATTGAACTAGGAACAGACTAACCCTAATAACGCTAGATCTATCATAAAAGGATTGAACTAGGAACAGACGAACCCTAATAACGCTAGATCTATCATAAAAGGATTGAACTAGGAACAGACGAACCCTAATAATGCTAGATCTAACACAAAAGGATTGAAATGGCATAAGAACAAGGGAACAAAGGGTTACCTCCGGGTAGTCGTCGACGATGCTGGTGTCGTAGGGGTTCGCCGGCGTGACATACGGCACTGGTTTGTACGGGTCTTCGTACAGGTCCCAATTGACGGGTGCCTGGACGGGTGCCTAGACGGGGGCCTGGACGGGGGCCTGGACGGGAGCCTGGACGGGGGCGGCGGCCATTGCGCCGGCGGCTGATGCGCCGACGCCTACGTCAGAAGCAGCGACAGGGGCCTGGACGGGGCCGGCGGCCGATGCGCCGGCAGAAGATGCGCCGGCGGCCGATGCGCCGGAAGATGCGCCGGCGGCCGATGCGCCGGCGGCTACGTCGGCAATGGGCATCTCAGGCTTCTCCATCGCCGGGGTTTTTTCTTAGGGGGTTTTTTGACGCGAAGTGGAGAAGATGATGGGACAGGAGAGGCGGTTGCAGTGAGAATGAGAGTGGGCAAGCATCGAGAGAGGGGGGCTCTATAAAGACGAAGGTGGCGTTTGGTGTACCGCAACACGCGTCCGCTATGCACGGCTGCAGCGTGCACCGCGACAGGCGTACTCAGTTCTACCCTCGGGCCTTATTCAGAAATTTTATATGCACTCAGTTTTCCCCTCGAGTACTAGACTGGCAGGTGCAATATACTCAGTTCTACCCTCAAGTAGCTGGTCAATAGAGAGTCAACAAATGAGATTAACATAGCTAATTGAGTCATTTCATGCGCAAAAAAATCCAAAAAAATAAAAACATAGTGGCACCTACTCATGGAGTCTTCCTACGCAACCTGCCACCTTAACCAACATAGATAAATCATGTTTTACCACAAATTGCCACTTCTCATAATCACTAGTAGCTATGAAGATGCATGGTTTTCCACTCAAACCCCTTTGCAAAACATCTTCCCCAAAACATAGTTTGTCTAAATGAGGCCATAATTGTCACACTCATGTATATTTGAATTGCAAATAATTTGATGTAGCCCAATATGAATTATATTGTACAAAACACGCATTTTTCATTTTGTAATTATTTTGTTTGAATACCTTAGTCTATTTACTATTTAGGTGCCCTTGGTTTCTTAGTACTACTCAGTTTTGCCCTCAAATACTGTCACAAATGCTCACAGAAACCCAAACTTATCCTGATTGGTTGAGCGGTTGTCACACGGATCGACTCCACCAACCGTTGATCCACTGATCTAACGGGCAGTATACCCCTATCCGTCTCTTCGTGGCCACCCCTCTCTCTCTCTTCGTGGCCACCCCTCTCTCTCTGTCGGTGGATCAATGGTTGGTGGAGTCGATCCGTGTGCATTTATGGATTATTTTACCACGTAACTATCCCTTCCCTCTATTATCAACGGTTGGTGGAGTCGATCCGTGTGCATTTATGGATTATTTATGGAGTCTATTTATGCATTATTTTCCACGATTTAAAAATTTTAAACTAAAAAGTGGTAAACAAGAGACATACATATTTATCACCCCTATTATCAACTATCTTTAGCATTCCTTTTCTTTTAGGGAATTTAGTTTTGGTAATTTGAAATGGCCCAAAAGTGGTATAATTTTGGTAGAAACATGAGACATACATGTTTGGCATATTTGGGGCATTTCGGTGAATGAATTATTTATCACCCCTCTAACAATTATCAACTATCTTTAGCATTCCTTTTCTTTTAGGGAAAATAGTTTTTTGGCAATTCGAAACGGCCCAAAAATTGTATAATTCTGGTAGAAACATGAGACATACATATTTGGCATATTTGTGGGATTTCGGTAAATGGATTATTTATCACCCTTCTAACAATTATCAACTATCTTTAGCATTCCTTTTCTTTTAGGGAATATAGTTTTGGCAATTTGAAACGGCCCAAAAATGGTATAATTCTGGTAGAAACATGCGACATACATATTTGGCATATTTGTGGGATTTCGGTGAATGGATTATTTATCACCCCTCTAACAATTATCAACTTTCTTTAGCATTCCTTTTCTTTTAGGGAATATAGTTTGGGATATAGTTTTGGTTATTTGAAACGTCCCAAAAGTGGTATAATTTTGGTATAAACATGAGACATACATATATGTCACCCCTCTAACAATTATCAACTATGCACACACTAACTTTGAAAACAACTACAAGTACATGTAACTGCATAATGGATTTGTAACAAGGGATCCCTTGTAACAACTTCTAGCGCTTGACGAGCAATGATAAGAATCCGATCGCAATTATACAACAAAAAAAACAACCAGCCATCAGATTAGCTTGCTTCTTCAACTCGATCAGCTGCTTTAACTGCTTGTTCATTTTCTTTAGTTCTCCCTTCACTTCCACCAGTTCTGCATTGGGAGCATTAGGCATAATCGGGACGGCCCCTCTCTCCACCGCATTCTCTACAGCAAGTACCCCCCCCCCCTCCCAAATTGCGCTCCCCAATACCGCCAATTGATTCCTGCAATTTAAGCCTCTGAACGTACACATCGATCCACTCGAAATACCTGCATTTCTCCAGGATCTGAAAACAACAACGTGAACCCTAAATCCCAAATTCGAGGGAATAACAAGAAAATCGATAGAAAACAGAGCAATTGGAGCGAGATCTAACCTTATCCCCCTCTCTATATGGCAAGCTCTCGCATGCAAGGAACTCACGTCCACGGTTGCCGTTGTCGTTCGTCTTACAAATCGACCGCTTCAGAGGCTCTTGGCGTGGGCAGTCAGGGCATCTTGTCAAAGGCACGGGTCCATACTGCGGCCATGAAGAACGGGAGGTCGAAGAGAAACTAGACATCACCCGCCTGCCGGGGAAGGGCTGCCTCTACCGGAGAAGAAGAACAATGGGGCGCGGGGAAAGAAGGGGGAAGCAATGGCACGGGCACGGGCACGGGCGCGGGACTGGCTCGGGCTCCCATTTTGCAACGGGCACCTGGGTAAGCTGTGGGTCCGGCGCGCTAACGTGGACAAGTTGCAGGTCCCACGATGATCTGGATAAGTGGAGGCATGTCCACTGCGGGGCACCAACGGCGGCCCCACTTGCCGGCACCAACGGTGGCCCCACTTGCCAGCACCAACCAACGGTCAACTAAACGGCAAACCTCTCGTCCGAGCGTCTGCGAGGGGTTTCAAACTAGAGCGAGGGGAAAACTGAGGAAAAGCTAAGCGGCTGGGGAAAACTAAGTACAACTAACGACCTGAGGGCACGAAAATAGAAATCCCTATATACTAATGCATAAGTAAAATGGGTAGGGAATATGTGTGTCACTTGCCTTTTTGAAGTATACGATCTTTCCAGTTCTCTCAACTAAGTACGTAGCTCTTCGCACAAACTATAGCACAAGAAAGCATAACATAAACAATCCATACAAACACAATCAAACAAATCAAACAATTAAGAAGGGGTTGGTTCAACTATTTAGTCTTATTGAGATGTTATGATAAGAAGATATGGTAAGGGATCATGATTTGTGAGATTTGAATCGAAAAGCTTAGTTGGGAGAGATCAATATGATTTGGAGAGATAATTTGGACTAGGCATTAAATAATTGATGAAGTCTTTATGCTTTATCAAAGCATGTGAGAGTTTTCAGAATAGCTTATGTGAAAAAGATCACATGAGTGTGGGATAGTGCAACCAAAATACTATTTGAATAAGTGTGACAACATCTATTCTTTAAATAGCATATATCACACTTTGGCACTAGGCTAGGTTTTAGGAATGTTTGAAGTACTCAATTAGCATATTTGCAAGTTGAATAGTTCAATACATGTGAACAAAACTAAGTGGGTATCGGGTTCGGTATGAAAGGTTGATATTTGGGGTAGGGCTCAAAGGCTCGTTGATCAACATGGTGTATAACACCTGCTATGGTATGGGTTATAACAACTCCACGTTAAGGGAATCTAGGTTCGGGATGAATTCATATTCTACTCAAGTAGCACAATTGCAATTTGAATATACATATGAATTAGACAAAATAAAGTGAGTGAGATCTTTATGCTTTATCCAAGCATATTGATCTCTGGAATATCTCATGTGGGTAACTCACATAAGAGACAAAATAGTGCAATAGTATTACTATCGAATAAGTGTAGTAACAATTATTCTTGAATAGTATATGTATTGCACTTAGTCATTGAGCTAGGAAATAAGAAGCATTGAGCTACTCAATTAACTCATTTGTTAATTGGATGATTTCATGCAAGGCTAAGGTTGATTTGATATAAGTAAAAGGCTATAGGTAAAGGATAGGTATAGGTGATGTGTGAAAATATGGCTTTATGGTTCCTGATGAGTAAGTAGGATTTGGTTAAGTACTATGATGTTGATCTGGTCAATACTATAGTAGCAAGGTGGAAACTAAGATTGAAGGTATTCACACTTCACTCAAATAACACTTTTGTAATTTGAGTGATTAGGTACTTAGCAAGATAGATCCAAGTAGACATGATCTTAATCAAGATGCTGTTCAGATAACACTAATGACTATGTTTGGTAAAGGGTTCACTAGGTAGAAAGGAATAACTCTAAAAGAAGTAGTTTTGACCCTATATTAGAATTTACTCAGATCCTCATATTAGAATTGAGTAATTGTGAACTGGTTCTAGAAAATATGGGAGTGGTGCTACTGAATAGGTTGCAGTAATACTGAGTCAATGCAAAAGGATTCATTCTAAGATAAATTTTAGAACTCAAGATATGGCCAAAATAGTGATTTGAGAAGATTTGAATGCACAAGGTGTGTGCACGTATCAAATTTGATATTTCTTGATCCTATGATGTTCTAAAAGTTGAGAGGATTCCAGAGACTACAAATTTGAAATTTTTGGACACTTGGTTTCTAAAGATATGAATTAATCAAACTGATAGAAGGTTTGATTCCAATTTGAAAATAGTTTCAAGTTGAACCCATAAAATATAAGATATTATGGTTCTACTGGATTCTAGAAGTCTCAAGGATTCCAACGGTATTTTATTTGTTATTTTTCGAGTTACAGATCAAAAGTTATGAATTTTTGAAGATTCAGATCAAATCTGATTTCAAAATCTAATTCGAGTTTCTGTTTTAACCAGGAGTTGACACGTGTCGGTTTATTACTGGCCGATACCGATTCGTTTGGATCGCCACCGTGGAGCGTCGGATTTAAGTGGATCTGGACGCACAGGATTGCTCGGTACCCCTTGGCTTAAGTGATCTGTTCGGGCCGTTTGATTTAGATCTGACGGGTGAAGATGAAAGGGAGGGAGAGGCTCACAGTGGCTAGGGGTTCCGGCAAGGTTCGCCGGCGACGTGGCCAGGGGTGGTCGTCGGTGATGGATATGGTGGCCTCTGGTGAAGATGGACCTAACGACGACGTGCGGGAGAGGATGGCGAAGGCGATGGTGTCAACGGCGTGCTTGCACTCGTGCTGTAGCGAAGACGAGGGGTGGCTGGAGAGGGGGGCGGCCTCGGGTGACGATGGTGGGGTCGCCGCGCTGCAAAAATTAGACAACTCCAAGCTTTAGGAGATGCGCCTGAGAGAGGGGAAGAGCATAGGAGGGAGAAGGAGACGGCGGTTTCACCGGGAGGTGCCGGAATCGGCCGTGGTTACCTGCAGATATGCGGGGCTCCGGCGAGAAATTTCGCCGGCCTGGCGGCGCTATTACACGGGAAAGTAGAGGGGAAGGCAGGAGGGGATCTCGGGCTACTTATAGGTGCGGGCGCGGGGAAGAAACGGCAAGGGGGTAAATGCGTATTGAAGAGGAGAAGTAACGGCGCGCTCGGGCTTGGTCACCGGCGGGATTTCCGTTCAGAGGAAGAAGAAGGCCGGACTGACGGGGGGGGGGGGGGGGGGTCCCACCAGTCAGCGAGATAGAGAGGGGAGAGGAATACTGGTTCGGGTTTCCATCCTGGGCTGGATCGGCCGGTTTGGGCCCCGGATCGGCCCAAGTGGGCTGGCCTCTTCCTTTTTTTTTGTGCTGTTTCTTTTCTTATTTTCTGTTTTCTTATTTCTTTCATAACTTTTGCAAAGATACTTCAATTCAAAACAAACTTCTTCCAGAGATTTTCAAAAGGGGTGCACATTATTCTAAGTCAGTAATAAAACAAGTTTTCAAGTAAAAGGGGTATTTTCAATAAAACATTATGAACAAAGCAAGAGGGACTTGCTTGCATAAAACAAATTAGAAATAGGGTGGGAAATTATTCTTTTCAGAATTTGTGAAAATACTTAATATAGATAGTGTCTGAAATTATCTTTCAAACTTAAATTTGAGAAAGAAATCTTTAGCAGATAAAAACCTTTTAATAAATACTCCCTATGCTAATAGCTTGCATAGGTTTTGATATAAAAGAAGGGAAAATAATATTTTGATACTTGATCTTTCTAAAATAAGTTCTTCAAGAAGATAATAGAAAGTTTAATATATTTTTCTAATAAAGCTTTCAAATAGACTCAAAAAGTTTTAAATCCCTGTGAATTTTCAATCATCTCAAGCAAAACAAAAGCAAAAAAATTTCCCAGAATTTGACAAAATCCTGGGTCGTTACAGACTACCACCCTTAAAGAAATCTCGTCCTCGAGATTGAAGGAAGGTTACAAGGTTTAGGGATCCTAATGGGGTTAGGTGCTACCACCCTTAAAGAATATTTTGCTTGGTGGTATCTTGATGCTTCCTTAGGCACTTGCATTTTGTTCCTAGCTTGAATTCACTGTCGCGTCATTTTTTTTTTGAAATCGCTCTTCCCAGAAGTGTCGATGTTCGTCGTTATGTTCAGAAGTGGCATTCCAGATGCTCCATCCAATTCTGGTGATAGGCAGATATCATCCATCTCGTTGTCTTCAACAAGGTAGTCCACATCGTCCAAGAATGTGTATCTAGCCCTTTCTTGGTCGGTCCTCACCAAGGCCATGACAGCATACAGGCTATCACCATACTCCTTGTTGCTTTTTAGCTGATTTTCATTGCAGAATCTCAAAAGATGACCTAGTGCCGAGTACCGCATGCTTGCCCCACGAACATGATGAAACCACACATCCCAGGGAATTAGGATGGCATCTCTCTGTAGTCTTCTCAAGCATTTCATAGGGGTAAACAAGGTGGACTCTGTAAGAGGTACTGGCACCTTTAAGGGTCGGAAGGTCGCCTTATAACCAGCATTGTTGAACCCATTCAAGTTACCGGAGCAAGTCGGGATACTTGCCGCAGGTACCAGATGGTCCTTAAGAATTCCTTTAGCAACCGTCTTCATAGTTGTTGGAAGGCGCTGGACAACTTGATCATATCTCGGAGATGGATTCCTTTTCAGGGAAAAGGGGTCTGAGGACGCTCTCATGGGCAGGAACAGGGTTCCATGGATTTGGGGAGGTGTCTCATAACATCGTAGGTCGGGATGGGGTAGACTTCGGTGGCGCTGGGCTTTGGAATCAGGCGGAAATCTCATAATTGGTGGTGGCAGTCTCTGTTGTGACTCTCTGGAGAGAGGAGAGTCCTCTTTTATAGGCTCAAGGGTAGTCGAACAGGCCAGGGAGTCGAAACGAAAAGTCAGGAATTGAAGTCAAAATTGAATCGTCTCGGCATTTAAGGTCCACTGAGAAAATGCTTTGGAAACGTGTAGTCGTTCCTCACCGTATCCTTACGTCTTGGCCACACTGGCACACTACGAAGGGTGTAACATATCTATCCTCCTAAGGTCATGGTTTAAAGACGTCGTCCCTCATGAAGGTATGTCTCTCTAGGTGTGTAAAACCAACATCATGAGAGCGAATAATAAGAGTAGTAGGAATGGTGATCAATCCATCCTGCACCCAAATCATTACTTCATACATGGCTTGCAAACCTCGTATTCTAACTCTTGGTCAACCTCACTGGCTTTGTCAAATTTTCTTGAAATGAGAACCTGTGATTCAAATCTAAATTTTTAAAACAAATCTATCGTTCCTTAGCTAGGGTTTTGCGCAAACTCGGTCGTATGACGTTAACTCTGGAGTTACAAATCCTTCTGCTTGCCATCTCATTGAGAAATATAATTTATTTAACCAGGTTGTCCTTGGCCCTTACAAGTCCTTACAATATTTATTAAAAGTCAGTAATGGCATACGAGTCCTTCCAAATTGGCTACATCTTGTTGAGTTTTCTCCTTGTATATTGTAGCGTCCTTCAGTCGTTCCACGTTACTGAGGTCTTGGAGCACCCTTCTCTGGACATTTATCAGAGTAGTGTCCCTTTTGTTTGCACTTGTAACAAGTGATCAAACGGATGTCTCCTTTTACGCTGTCTCGCAGTTTTAGCTTATTGAAACCTTCTGGGCATTTGGTCGCATAATGACCTGGTTCCCTGCAATTGAAGCACTGCACCTTGCTATTATCTTTCTTCTTCCTTTTGGTTACCTCTAGGGCTAGAAGATCTCCCACTTCATTTTCTTCATATTCCACTACAGTCGTGGGAAAACATTCTCTTTTCTTTGAGCAATTCCTAGACAAGTGTCCTTCTTCTTCACATGAGTAGCAACACTTGGTGGTATGGTTGAGTGCTATCCCCATGTCTTTATCTTCCATCTTTCTTTTAAGTCTTCCACCTTTAGGGGTCCTTTCGGGCAGTTGGCTCATTTTATCCTTAGCTTGTTGATTTATTCGTTGCACTGTGGAATAAAACTTGCACTCAACAGGAACATGATTGGTTCCTTTGCATAGGAAACAAGTAACTTGGGTCATGGGACATTCTCCAATTGGGTGACTTGTATTACAGTAGGGACACCCTTCATGACAGTCCTTAGAGGTGTGTCCTACTTCTCCGCATCTCTTACAGGCTTGCCACATTACTTCGGTATCAATTTTTGTTGGCCTTTCCCCATGCTCACCATGTGGCAGGCTATTATAGGTACTAGCCACTATCTGGGACATCATTTGTACTATTCGTGAATGATCATTTAGTACTTGCTGCACCCCTGGGGGTAGCTCTTTGCTATCGCGATTAGCCATAGTTTGAGTCATCACTCGCATCATTCCTGTGTGAGCTTCAACTAACTGTTGCATTGCTATCTCCAACTGAGGATTGTTGTGACTGTTCTGACGTTGAGGATGCATCTGTTTGGGTTTAGGACAGGTTTACGTCTTAGCATAGATAAGGGTTAGACAGAAGAGATCTAAGGAAGACCCTACCCAAACATAGCAGGTTAAGGGAAAACATATTTCTACAAAATTAAAACTAGCATTGCAACCAGCACTCGATAGCATAGATGATCACATCAAACATAGATTCTCAAGCACAATAGGTTGACTACAAGTTTTAAGGAAAAACAAGGTCTAAAAGGGTCATACCACTAGGTGGCACGACTAACCGTTACAAGATCGTCGATTTATTACATAATGTGGTGGTCTCACTACTTGAACTGTGCAAGATACGCTCTAGTGTTCCCTGTCTTACGTCGCTTCACCACAGGGCTAGGTGGCGCCGCATGAGTCTTCTCCACAGAATCTCCCTCTATCATGGGCTGGCAAGGCTCTAGCTTCTCAGGCTCTGCTCCACCCTTCTCCGAGGTCGACTCCTTCTTCTCTTCAGTAGGTGTTGATCCTTTCTTAGGCGGCCAAGGCTTGTACTTCATCAGGTCCTTGTGAAGGTGAATGCACTGTCCTCGAAAGCCTACAATCTGGGCCTCCTGATCCTTGACCTTACCTGACAGCTTATCATTGGCGGCCTCAAGTGTTTTGTTCTTCTCCTTCAGTTTCTCTATCGTGCTCTCTAGTTGTTCTATCTTCTCATCCTTCTCCAGAAGCTGGTACTTGGCATCATCTGTGGCATCCATCTCGTGGCGCAGCATGTCCTCCAAGTTGAAAGCATAGGATCCCATGTCCTCTAACTGCACCTCAGTCCACGGTAAATCCTCACGGCGCCCTGGAGTCCTCAAGGCCCATCCCTCGTGGTTACGCCTCCCAAACTGGTAGATGGAATTGTCCAACTCTGATATCTCCTGGACATACATACCACATATGCGGGCTAGTGCCTCCTCCATGGCCATCATGACACCGGTCTCCCAACCTGGGTACATCCTCGAGTACACCACTGACTCCGTGGGGGTAGCAATGGTGCGACCCTCAATCCTGGTCTCAATCTCCCAACGGACGATCTCGGGAACCACACAGGGTATCACTCTGCCACGAAAAGTGGGAGGTGACAGGTTCAGCATCCGAGAGAGGCGGGATAGCTGATCACTAAACAGCTCATCGTCATCGTCATAGGGGACCTTCAGCTTGGTGAACGTCATCTAAAATTTTGAAGGGAGAACAGTGTAAGCAAAATGAAAGTGATAAGCCTTACGAGGAAAAGAATAAAGCAAACTGTAATTGTAGAACATTAAAAAAATTCAAAACACATCCTAAGCGCAATGATATCCATTTGATATCATTTTTGGGTTTCCTAGTCTAGTCCAAACCTAGGGTCTCGATCCTACAGGCAACACTATGCTCTGATACCATTTTGTGACGCCCCACCTTTGGATTAAGGCGGAACACCTGTGTTAAGTGCTATTCCCTGGATCATTGATAGCACCATAGAGCAAAATGAAATATTCATTGCATAGTATCAAGATTACATCGCGGATCCAGATACAAAGTACTAAAGCCTTACAATTTACACATCGGAAATAACCAGGTGGCAAGGAGCCTCCATCTTCATCACGTGCCACAGGCAGCCATGTTGGAATGTAAGTTCGAGATCCTAATCCTGGTTCCTTACTCGAAGTAAAACCTGCACATTGAATATGCAGCCCCAAAGGGGTCAGTACAATGATGTACTGGCAAATGACACATATTTGGTGGCTGTTATGAGGAGCCTATCTACATGAGTATTTGGCTAGTGGATCTCACAGGCTGATTTGCATAAAGCCAATTTTACCCTATAGTTCTTTCTCAAAGTGTTACTTTCAAAGTTTTATATTTTCAAGGGTCGAGATGACTCCCAATAACTACATACTAGCTAGGCATGTAGCACTGGACGAAATTCGACAAAGTCGGAACCTCAGGCACCACCACCCCTCGGAGTGTATGGTCCTTAGTTCCTACCTAGGGGTTTCTAGACAGATTTTAATCATTCAGAAGAGGTGATGAGATTATTCCGTACAATCCATGTCTAGAGACTCAATTGTCCATAACCGAGGACACGGCTAATCGATTAGTTTTAAAACACCTTGCAAGGGTTGTGCACTTTCACCTTACGATTCATTTTATGCCCATACATAAAATGAAACGAGACCTTTTAGAGGAGAGGGCAACTAACTGGCAAGATCTCTTCCCAACCTATAATTCATCTACCACCATCTTCTCGCACATAGTTGCACCCCCACATCTAATCAGTCAAGACAGAGCCCATAATGTCATAAGGCTGCACTGGAAGTACACTAAGCATGGAAGACATAGCCATCTCTTTATTCCTGGGTGGCCATCCCGAGCGGTATTCTGTTCCCACATCCTCTTACAAGGCATGCGTCCCAGAACCCACCTACCTCGCCTCATCTTATCAAACCAATCCACCCAGGTGTTTCGTTTTAGTTGAAGTTCTTAACTTTTCACAAAACACTTTTCAAGTGATCTTAGCATGGCATCAAAATTAACAAAGTATTTAGCATCCTATCAGGTGGGGTTTGAGGGATAGCTACACACTACTAGGATCTAAGCATTGATAAAACAGTCGAGTAAAACACCTATCATGCATACTACAAGAGGTGAATATACTAATGCATAAGTAAAATGGGTAGGGAATATGTGTGTCACTTGCCTTTTTGAAGTATACGATCTTTCCAGTTCTCTCAACTAAGTACGTAGCTCTTCGCACAAACTATAGCACAAGAAAGCATAACATAAACAATCCATACAAACACAATCAAACAAATCAAACAATTAAGAAGGGGTTGGTTCAACTATTTAGTCTTATTGAGATGTTATGATAAGAAGATATGGTAAGGGATCATGATTTGTGAGATTTGAATCGAAAAGCTTAGTTGGGAGAGATCAATATGATTTGGAGAGATAATTTGGACTAGGCATTAAATAATTGATGAAGTCTTTATGCTTTATCAAAGCATGTGAGAGTTTTCAGAATAGCTTATGTGAAAAAGATCACATGAGTGTGGGATAGTGCAACCAAAATACTATTTGAATAAGTGTGACAACATCTATTCTTTAAATAGCATATATCACACTTTGGCACTAGGCTAGGTTTTAGGAATGTTTGAAGTACTCAATTAGCATATTTGCAAGTTGAATAGTTCAATACATGTGAACAAAACTAAGTGGGTATCGGGTTCGGTATGAAAGGTTGATATTTGGGGTAGGGCTCAAAGGCTCGTTGATCAACATGGTGTATAACACCTGCTATGGTATGGGTTATAACAACTCCACGTTAAGGGAATCTAGGTTCGGGATGAATTCATATTCTACTCAAGTAGCACAATTGCAATTTGAATATACATATGAATTAGACAAAATAAAGTGAGTGAGATCTTTATGCTTTATCCAAGCATATTGATCTTTGGAATATCTCATGTGGGTAACTCACATAAGAGACAAAATAGTGCAATAGTATTACTATCGAATAAGTGTAGTAACAATTATTCTTGAATAGTATATGTATTGCACTTAGTCATTGAGCTAGGAAATAAGAAGCATTGAGCTACTCAATTAACTCATTTGTTAATTGGATGATTTCATGCAAGGCTAAGGTTGATTTGATATAAGTAAAAGGCTATAGGTAAAGGATAGGTATAGGTGATGTGTGAAAATATGGCTTTATGGTTCCTGATGAGTAAGTAGGATTTGGTTAAGTACTATGATGTTGATCTGGTCAATACTATAGTAGCAAGGTGGAAACTAAGATTGAAGGTATTCACACTTCACTCAAATAACACTTTTGTAATTTGAGTGAGTAGGTACTTAGCAAGATAGATCCAAGTAGACATGATCTTGATCAAGATGCTGTTCAGATAACACTAATGACTATGTTTGGTAAAGGGTTCACTAGGTAGAAAGGAATAACTCTAAAAGAAGTAGTTTTGACCCTATATTAGAATTTACTCAGATCCTCATATTAGAATTGAGTAATTGTGAACTGGTTCTAGAAAATATGGGAGTGGTGCTACTGAATAGGTTGCAGTAATACTGAGTCAATGCAAAAGGATTCATTCTAAGATAAATTTTAGAACTCAAGATATGGCCAAAATAGTGATTTGAGAAGATTTGAATGCACAAGGTGTGTGCACGTATCAAATTTGATATTTCTTGATCCTATGATGTTCTAAAAGTTGAGAGGATTCCAGAGACTACAAATTTGAAATTTTTGGACACTTGGTTTCTAAAGATATGAATTAATCAAACTGATAGAAGGTTTGATTCCAATTTGAAAATAGTTTCAAGTTGAACCCATAAAATATAAGATATTATGGTTCTACTGGATTCTAGAAGTCTCAAGGATTCCAACGGTATTTTATTTGTTATTTTTCGAGTTACAGATCAAAAGTTATGAATTTTTGAAGATTCAGATCAAATCTGATTTCAAAATCTAATTTGAGTTTCTGTTTTAACCAGGAGTTGACACGTGTCGGTTTATTACTGGCCGATACCGATTCGTTTGGATCGCCACCGTGGAGCGTTGGATTTAAGTGGATCTGGACGCACAGGATTGCTCGGTACCCCTTGGCTTAAGTGATCTGTTCGGGCCGTTTGATTTAGATCTGACGGGTGAAGATGAAAGGGAGGGAGAGGCTCACAGTGGCTAGGGGTTCCGGCAAGGTTCGCCGGCGATGTGGCCAGGGGTGGTCGTCGGCGACGGATATGGTGGCCTCTGGTGAAGATGGACCAGACGACGACGCGCGGGAGAGGATGGCGAAGGCGATGGTGTCGACGGCGTGCTTGCACTCGTGCTGTAGCGAAGATGAGGGGTGGCTGGAGAGGGGGCGGCCTCGGGTGACGACGGTGGGGTCGCCGCGCTGCAAAAATCAGACAACTCCAAGCTTTAGGAGATGCGCCTGATAGAGGGGAAGAGCATAGGAGGGAGAAGGAGACGGCGGTTTCACCGGGAGGTGCCGGAATCGGCCGTGGTTACCTGCAGATATGCGGGGCTCCGGCGAGAAATTTCGCCGGCCTGGCGGCGCTATTACACGGGAAAGTAGAGGGGAAGGCAGGAGGGGATCTCGGGCTACTTATAGGTGCGGGCGCGGGGAAGAAACGGCAAGGGGGTAAATGCGTATTGAAGAGGAGAAGTAACGGCGCGCTCGGGCTTGGTCACCGGCGGGATTTCCGTTCGGAGGAAGAAGAAGGCCGGACTGACGGGGGGGTCCCACCAGTCAGCGAGATAGAGAGGGGAGAGGAATACCGGTTCGGGTTTCCTTCCTGGGCTGGCTCGGCCGGTTTGGGCCCCGGATCGGCCCAAGTGGGCTGGCCTCTTCCTTTCTTTTTTTTGTGCTGTTTCTTTTCTTATTTTCTGTTTTCTTATTTCTTTCATAACTTTTGCAAAGATACTTCAATTCAAAACAAACTTCTTCCAGAGATTTTCAAAAGGGGTGCACATTATTCTAAGTCAGTAATAAAACAAGTTTTCAAGTAAAAGGGGTATTTTCAATAAAACATTATGAACAAAGCAAGAGGGACTTGCTTGCATAAAACAAATTAGAAATAGGGTGGGAAATTATTCTTTTCAGAATTTGTGAAAATACTTAATATAGATAGTGTCTGAAATTATCTTTCAAACTTAAATTTGAGAAAGAAATCTTTAGCAGATAAAAACCTTTTTATAAATACTCCCTATGCTAATAGCTTGCATAGGTTTTGATATAAAAGAAGGGAAAATAATATTTTGATACTTGATCTTTCTAAAATAAGTTCTTCAAGAAGATAATAGAAAGTTTAATATATTTTTCTAATAAAGCTTTCAAATAGACTCAAAAAGTTTTAAATCCCTGTGAATTTTCAATCATCTCAAGCAAAACAAAAGCAAAAAAATTTCCCAGAATTTGACAAAATCCTGGGTCGTTACAGACTACCACCCTTAAAGAAATCTCGTCCTCGAGATTGAAGGAAGGTTACAAGGTTTAGGGATCCTAATGGGGTTAGGTGCTACCACCCTTAAAGAAGATTTTGCTTGGTGGTATCTTGATGCTTCCTTAGGCACTTGCATTTTGTTCCTAGCTTGAATTCACTGTCGCGTCATTTTTTTTTTGAAATCGCTCTTCCCAGAAGTGTCGCTGTTCGTCGTTATGTTCAGAAGTGGCATTCCAGATGCTCCATCCAATTCTGGTGATAGGCAGATATCATCCATCTCGTTGTCTTCAACAAGGTAGTCCACATCGTCCAAGAATGTGTATCTAGCCTTTTCTTGGTCGGTCCTCACCAAGGCCATGACAGCATATAGGCTATCACCATACTCCTTGTTGCTTTTTAGCTGATTTTCATTGCAGAATCTCAAAAGATGACCTAGTGCCGAGTACCGCATGCTTGCCCCACGAACATGATGAAACCACACATCCCAGGGAATTAGGATGGCATCTCTCTGTAGTCTTCTCAAGCATTTCATAGGGGTAAACAAGGTGGACTCTGTAAGAGGTACTGGTGTGTGGGGCCCTCGTGGCCCCACTCTGCCTCCTCTTCGGTTCTCTGGAAGCTTTCGGGCAAAATAAGACTTCAGGAACTTGTTTCGTCCAATTCTGAGAATATTTCCTGTGTAGCTTTTCTGAAACACAAAAATAGCAGAAAACAGGGAACTGGCACTGTGACATCTTGTCAATAGGTTAGTTCCGGAAATCGCATAAAAGTGCCACGAAGTGTAATGAAACATAAGGCAAATGGTGTAAAAACAAGCATGGAGCATCAAAAATTATAGATACGTTTGAGACGTATCAGCATCCCCAAGCTTAACTCCTGCTCGTCCTCGAGTAGGTAAGTGATAACAAAAGAAATAATTTTTGAGGTGACATGCACCTACACAATCTTGATCATATATGTAAGCATTGTGAGCTGGGATCAAAAGAACTTAAAACATGGGCATGAAAGACATAATCTTAATAATAGAAACTTAGCAACCATGTTATAACATGAAAATGAACACAAACAAAAGATCATGACAATGAAACAATAAAAGTCAAATGTGTGTTCAAATCATATGGAAAAACATACAAATGGTTTTCAGCTTGTCCTTCATGGAGAGCAAAACATAAATGCATAGGACACCTTCAAGTTTAAGAGGGCGACTAGATAGAAATAATTTAAGAACAAGTGAAACCATAGTCATGAATCAATCAATGATAAACTTTGGGACAATGCACATTATACTCAGAATGACAACTATGCTCTCTTAGTGGTGCATAAAGATAGAAGGTGGTGACTCAACATAAAAGTAAAAGAAAGACCCTTCGCAGAGGGAAGCAGTGATTAAACATGTGCTAGAGCTTTTCATTTGTAAAACAGAGAGATAAAAATTGGTTTTGAGAGGTGGTTGTCTTTGTCAACGACTGGCAATGGGGTTCTTACTATCTTCCATACAAAAAGGAAGCAATTTTTTGAGAAAGAGATTGGCACTTTTGTGCTCTTTTATAAAGCTTGGCACTCCTCCCCACCTTTTTTCCTTTCTCAAACCATGGCAAACCGATTCCATCGGGTGCCCACCAACATTCACATTCCATGGAGGAGTGCCTTTTTTTCTTTTCTTTTTTCCTTTTTTCTTTTCTTTTTAGAATAAGACAATATGGAAGATAGCAAATCCGACCACTACGTCCCCATGAGCTGAAAACAGTGTCACAAAATGAGAAGTATTTTGAAGGGTTTTTTGAAAGGTAGCACATGAAAATTTACTTGGAATGGCTTACAAATACCATGCATAGGAATTTATAGTGGACACAATGGCAAACTTGTTTTTTGGGGGTTGGATGCATGAGTAGAGCTCATACTCAATACAAAATGAGGGCTAGCAAAAGACTGGGAGCGACCAACTAAGAGAGCAATAACGGCCATAATCATGCAAAGCGACAAAGCAACATTAAAAGAAGCATAAGATGGCATCAAAAGTCAAAAACTAAATGATCATAGAGGCTATAGGCGACTTATTTTGTAGTCAACATGGTGTAAGCATGTGCCAAGTCAACCCAAATAAAGCATCAAAGGAGAAAACCAAATAAATTCTTCCATATAATAAAAACAATGCATGATTTTTTCAAAGGCTCATTAAGCAATCTCAGTCATTTGAGACAAGTCATGCTACAGCAAAACCACTAAGCATACTATCAAAAAGATATCAAGCACGACATGCAAAAGCCTAGGCTGCAGTCTACACAAGCTCCTTCTTGTACCACTTTTTTGCATAAAGCTTTTTCTCTTTTCCAATACCATTCAAACTTTTTATAAACACCTCTTTTGATGAAAACCAACATATACCAGAGGTCCAAATACACCTTGATGCCAAGATAAAACAAGATCTGAATAAAAATCAAGGCAAAAAATGCAAGCTAAACGCAGTAGCAAAAAAAGAGAACACTCATTGAAACGATAGGAGTAAAAAACGGAGTGTTCTTGGCAAATGAAAAACGGAGCATGTCTCTCTCCAAACACATGATGTGATCCAAACATTTATTGCAGAAAACAAAGCAAAGTAAAACTAAAAATAACTGACGCTCCAAGAAAAACACATAGTGCATGAAGCAATAAAAATATAGTGTTTTGAAAGGTGACCTAATTTTTGCCGATGAAGAAGGGGGTGCCTCGGGGCATCCCCAAGATTTGATGCTTGTACTTCTTGGATATTTCTTGGGGTGATGCATGGGCATCCCCAAGCTTGAGCTTTTGTCCATTCTTCAACTCATCTCATCATTCTCCAATCCCTACACTTGAAAACTTCCTTCATACAAAACTAAACACAAATCTATTAGCAACATTAGTGTAGGCATAACATAGAATCAACCCTTTTTAGTTCAGATTTCAACACAAAACCACCACATATATAGCATATACTACTGTAGCAACTTCTCCAAAAGTTCCGTGATCAAAAGAACTCAAAAGAAAGCGATAAAATGGCAAAAACAAATATTGGCAGAAATCTGTCAAAACAGAACAGCTGACAAAGGCCGAATTTTTGAGGGGTTTTCTGTTGCTCAAATCAAAAAGTGTTCAACTAATGAAAGTTTGGATATAACCTGGGGCATATGCGCAAGGAATGGAAGGTCCAAAAGATATACAGAGAATTTTCACGAATTTTTATGGTGCAGCACCAAAAACTGTTTCAGGACAGCAACATCCCCAAATCTTACCTCACTCAAATTAGAGGCTTCTCTTGGCACAACAATGAAATAAACAAGATAAGGAGAGGTCATTACAATAGTAATAACTTCCAAGACTCAAATAAAAGAAAAAGTACTGAAAATAAAACAATGGGTTATCTCCCAAGAGTGCTTTTCTTTAACGCCTTTGAGCTAGGCGCAGTAATTTGCAAAGATGCTCATGTGGGCGCCATATAAGAGCTTGAGGCAAACGCACCATATAGGAACTTAAAGCAATAGAGAGCATCAAAAAGCAAGTATGGAACACATTTAAATCTAAACCACTGCCTATGAAAAATAGTCTTGTAAAGAGACAAGTCATGAAAGCGCAAAGCAAAAAGCATAGGAAGGCAAAACAAATATAGCTTCAAAAATTGCAACATAAAGAGGGGAAACTCAATATTGTTGAGATCCATCAAACCATGTTTCCCTCTCTCATAATAACTTTCAGTAGCATCATGAAAAGAATTAACAATATAACTGTCACATAAAGGATCTCTATCATGAGCCACATGCATAAAAGAATTAATACTCCCCACATGAACAATAGTAGTAGGAGCAGATTCAACAGAATAATTATTCTCATCACCATAATCATCAAAAATAGGAGGCATATTGTAATCATAACTAGTTTTCTCCACAAAAATAGGTGAACTAAAAATATTATACTCATCATCATAGCCATCATAAACTAGAGGTTTAGTATCATCACAAGCTAGAGAACAGCTATTTCTCAAAGCATATTCTTCAAACATATCATCATAAGAAGGAACATCACATATGGGAGATAAAATATCATCAGAGCAAATTTTCTCTACTAAAGCTGGGGAACTAAAAATATCATGCTTAACAAAACCAGCTTCCCCAAGCTTAGACTTTTCTAAAACAGTGTTCAAAGCATTCATACTAACAAAACTATTAAGCTCCAAAGGTTTTTCAATTTTCTCTTCAAACACTTCATATCTAAACTCAGGAAAAAGACTAAAGAACTCTTTATTTTCCATTAAGCCTAACTAGTGAAAATAAAAACAAGAAACAAAAAGATGTAATTGTAGAATCTAAATGAAATAACTCCGAGCACTCACATAGGAGGATGCGAGTACCTTTTACCTTACCTCCCTGGCAACGGCGCCAGAAAAGAGCTGGTGCCTAGTTGACGAGGGAGCTTCTTCTTCTTCTTTAGTCCCCGGCAACGGCGCCAGAAAAGAGGTTGATGTCTACACACTTCTATTCTTGTAGACACTTGTTGGGCCTCCAAGTGCAGAGGTTTGTAGAGCAGCAACAAGTTTCCCTTAAGTGGATCACCCAAGGTTTATCGAACTCAGGGAGGAAGAGGTCAAAGCTATCCCTCTCAAACAACCCTGCAATTACGATATAGAAAGTCTCTTGTGTCCCCAACACACCCAATACACTTGTCAGATGTATAGGTGCACTAGTTCAGCGAAGAGATAGTGAAATACAAGTGGTATGGATGATTATAAGTAGTAAATATAATATGAAATAAAAATGGCAGCAAGCAAACATGTAACAAAGCAGCGAGTAAACGATGTGCAAAGCTTGGAAACAAGGCCTAGGGATCATACTTTCACTAGTGGACACACTCTCAATAATATAACATAATTGAACAAATAGATAACTTCTCTTCACTATGGTACTCTGAATTACTCTCCTATTGAACAACACTAATCATTGCGTAGGGCTACGAAGCACTCCTTAAAGTTCATCAAGTACTTGACAAACACCACTCATAGAGTTATCCAAATCAAAGCACAACTCAAGATAGATATTATTGCAACTTAGACCAAGTACTAACACGGTGCACACACTGTCAACATTACACCATGAAAGGAGGAAAAGATCACTTCAATACTATCATAGCGATAATTATTCTCATAATCCATAAGAGATCACAATCGTAGCCTAGACCAAGTACCACCATGATGCACGCATTTACACCGTTACACCATGGCAGGAGGAATAGATTACTTTAATAACACCACTAGAGTACACATAATATCTGAATAATAACATCTACTTGTTCAATATGATACAAAGCTCACAATCACATAAAGATCACATCATAGGAGAGAGAGGTGAACCACATAGCTACCGGTAGAGCCCTCCGCCCCGGGGATGAACTACTCCCTCCTCATCATAGGAGACAGCAAGGTTGATGGAGATGGCGGTGAGGTCGATGGAGACGGTGGAGACGGCGATGGAGACCGATGGAGATGGCTCCAGGGGCACTTTCCCATCTTGGCAGGGTGCCGGAATAGAGACTTTTGTCCCCCAAAATTCGTCGACGGCGGCGGCGGAGCTACGGAACTGCTTCTGGTAAATTGCCGACTCCCCTAGGGTTTTCCGTCCTGAGGCTTCTTATAGGCGAAGGGGCGTCGTCAGGGGGCTGCCAGGGCGCCCTTACACCTAGGTGGCACGGCCAGGGCCAGGGCCACGCCAGCCTGGTGTGTGGGGCCCTCGTGGCCCCACTCCGCCTCCTCTTTGGTTCTCTTTAAGCTTCCGGGCAAAATAAGACTTCAGGAACTTGTTTCATCCAATTCCGAGAATATTTCCTGTGTAGCTTTTCTGAAACACAAAAACAAAAAAAAACAGGGAACTGGCACTGTGGCATCTTTTCAATAGGTTATTTCCAGAAATCGCATAAAAGTGCCACGAAGTGTAATGAAACACAAGGAAAATGGTGTAAAAATAAGCATGGAGCATCAAAAATTAAAGATACGTTTGAGACGTATCATCTCCCTTTTTCTTTTATTAATTTTCTAAATAAATAGTGTTTAAATATTTATTAATTCATACAATTTATAAACAAACTTTTTTCCTAGAACAATTCCGTAACTTTCTAAAACTGCTTCCATCAATCCCGAAACTACCCTAGCGTTGATTTGCGTTAAGTGTGTGACCCTATGGGTTCGAGAATGCGTGGACATGATCTCCATCAATAATCAATAACGGGCTCTAGAAATCCATATTGACTCCCTCGCACTCAATGATGATCATATCGGATAAACCACAATGTCAGGATTCAATCAATCCCGTATTTGTATTCTCTTCGTCTCACGATATTTTACTCGTCCGAGATTCGATCGTTGGTATCAGCATACCTAGTTCAATCTCATTCATAGCAAGTACTTTACTCATTCCGTAATCCAATATCACTTTGTGATTAACTCTTTTACCATGTGCTTGCAAGCGGTGTTGATATCGATTACCAAGTGGACCCGAAGTATATCTCTCTGGCTCAGGAGGGATGATATGTCTCCAACGTATCCATAATTTTTGATGCTCCATACTTGTTTTTACACCATTTGTTTAGTGTTTTGTTACACATCGTGGCATTTTTATGCATTTTCCAGAACTAACCTATTAATGAGATGCCACAGTGCCAGTTCCTTGTTTTCTGCTGTTTTTGTGTTTCAGAAAAGTTACACAGGAAATATTCTCAGAATTGGACGAAACTAAAGCCAGTCGTCCAGATATTTCACGGAGCTTCCAGAACACTGAAGAGGAGACGGGGCCGGACCAAAGGGTGGCCACACCACCAGGGGCATGGCCCACCCCTGGCCCGCACTGGCCTATGGTGTGGGCCCCCTGGTCCACTCCTGACAACGCCCCTTCGCCTATAAAGACCCCCCGACGGGAAAAACCTAAAGAGCCGATCACTTTTCCAGAACACATCGTGATCCGCCGCCGCCGTCGAGCCGAAGATCGGGAGGGTCCAGAAGCTCTTCCCGGCACCCTGCCGGAGAGGGGAATCGCCACCAGAGGTCTTCTTCATCGCCATGCTTGCCTCCGGCGCGATGAGTGAGTAGTCTACCTTGGACTATGGGTCCATAGCAGTAGCTAGATGGTTGTCTTCTCCACCATGTGCTTCATGTTTAGATCTCGTGAGCTGCCCTACATGATCAAGATCATCGTTATGTAATTCTACATGTTGTGTTTGTTAGGATCCGATGAATATTGGTGTTATGATTGAGTTGAAGTACTGAATTTTATCTTATGTTATCTCTATGTTGTTTATGATCTTGCATCCTCTCCGTTGTTAGTAGCTATCTTGGCCAAGTAGTTGCTAGTGACTCCAAGAGGGGGTATTTATGCTCGATAGTGGGTTCATGCCTCTATTTAATCTGGGGGAGTGACAGAAACCTCTAAGGTTGTAGATGTGCTGTTGCTACTAGGGGGAAAACAACATTCATATGCTCGAGGGCATATGCTTTGTTTACATTACACACTTTGCTTAATGCAATTATCTGTTGTTCAGAACTTAATACTTGTGGAGTTCTCGGATTGATTCGCCACAAAGGGATTATTAGTCATAGATGCAGTTGGATGGCGGTCTATGTATCTTGTTATAATGCCCAGAGTAAATCTCATAGTGATCCTCTTGACATATGCATGTTGTCTTTATTCTATCAATTGCCCAACTGTAATTTGTTTACCCAGCATGTATTATTTTATCTTATGGAGAGACACCACCAGTGAACTATGGACCCCGGTCCTATTTCCTTTGGGATTTCTATTTTTGTGCCCTCGGGTCCTTAGTTGTACTCAGTTTTCCCCAGCTCCTTAGTTTTTCCTCAGTTTTGTCCAAGTGCTGGAATGGCCGGTTGCCCAACGGTTGAACACCTTTGACCATTAACTGCTGACTAGTGGGGCCACATAGAGCCCGCAAAGATACGTCAGAGCATCCATCTTTATTTGACCGTAAGCATTGCCGTATCCCTGACCAAAACGCGGATGAGTGGGGCTTCGGTATATTGAATGACAAGTGGGGCCATGACGCTGATACAAGGGGCAATACACGGGTATGATTAGATTTTTAAACGGAGCTCTACAGTGATGGCACGGAGGAGGTGGCCAGCGGGGTGCCAAGATGAGATCGATGTCCACAAAGAACTGCATGAGGCAAGACCAGACGCATTAGATAGATGTGAACTAGACGCATTTAACCATGCAAAGAAGAGAAGAAATGGTTGAGGACATCGACAACGACCTCAACACTTTGACTGATGGTGTCAGACACAAATGCGAGCAATGTAAAGAAAACTAGTGTCTCTCCTTTTTGGCATGTATAGATGGGTGCTAGGGGAGTGTGGTGGTAAAGGGAAAGACCTCGCGGTGGTCTGTCACGTCCAGCATGGCAGGGCGGCGTGGCCGTGCCCATAGCGGCGTGCATGTTCGGCATTGGCATCAGCATGTACGTTCGTCATTGGCCTCGGCAGTATCTCTGGTGTGTCAGTGATCGAATGAGGTGACAGGATTGAGGGTGCATCCCGACGGTGACCTAGCAGTGGCGGCGAGCATGCATAGCCGTTCTGACCATGCCGATATCGGTATCGGCATCATTTGGAGGATGTGGTGCTCAAATCATAGTAGAAATTACGATTCCCTATTATTTTTAAATGCATAATATATAGAAAATAGCTAGATCTAGAAATCGATGCATATGAAGCTACATATATATTCTTGGTCATAATCCCCTTAGATGCATGGCTTCACATCGTTGTCGCTTTCATCGTCAGTATCTTCGTCGTCCGTGTAGTAGTACTTCCTACATGTTGTTCCGTTGAACACCTTCACTGTGAGCACATAATCGCCTTCATATTTGAAGTGTAGGAAGCAGCCGAAATCCACACCGTGCGCGATGGCGAAATTCTCCCATCCCTTGTCGAGGTACATCCGGCCTTGTCCGTCAAATAAGACCTCCACGGTCCAGAGATGAGGACCGCAGTCAGCTGCTCGCAGATACACCTTTGCGGGCTCCTGGCCATCAAGATAGTCCGCAAACTTTTGTGGGAGTGCCTGCAAAGAGATTGAGCGCCGATCGTTTGAAATTAAAGGTTTTTTAGAACATGCACATAATTAATCACATGCATCATATATGTGGGAACGCGTACGTATCTTCTTGGCCAAAGGGTCTTCATAGATGGTGATGAAGAACTCCTCTATGATTAATGGCATTGTTGACGATGGTGGTGGCAATGATGATGATCCACCACCCCGGCTGCCCCTTCCCCTTTCCCTTCCCCTTCCCCTTCCGGTCGGTGTCCGAGACATGGATGCCATGGCAATGGATCAAGTGTATGTGAACGAAGAAGAGAGAGGTAGAAATGAAGAAGAGAGAGGCAGAACCTATTGACATGAGGGATGGCCGTTGTGGGGGTTTATAAGGGAGAGATCACCATTGTGGGGTTTACACCATAAATTAAGGTAGAGATGACCGTTGTGGGATTTATACAATAAATTAAGGAGAAGATGACCATTGTGGGGGTGTGATACATCCAAAACGTATCTACTTTCCCGAACACTTTTGCTATTGTTTCTCCTCTAAACTTGTGTGTTTTGAATACAACTAACACGGACTGACGCTGTTTTTAGCAGAATTGCTCTGGTGTCTCGTTTTTGTGTAGAAATTCAACTTCCAGTAAAAATTCGGGAAAAATCACCAAAAATCATATTTAACCAGAAGACCCACGGAGCCAGAAGACCGGAGGGAGAAGTGGCTCAAGGAGCCGTCACACATGGGCGGCGCGGCCCAGCCCTGGCCGCGCCACCCCTGTGTGAGGTGGCTCCAGGCCGCCTCTCGACCTCCCCTCTCGCCTACATATACCCCCTGACAACATAATATCGAGGAGATGGCGTTTTTTTCCCATATAGACTTCCGCTGCGTCGCCGCCATCAGAAACCGCGATTCGGAACCAGAAACTCCGTTCTGGCACCCTGCCGGGACGGGGATTCGGAGGAGATCTTCATCACCATCACCACCGACGCTCCTCCATCGACCATCCATGACTCCCCCATCCATGTGTGAGTAATTCCCCCGCTGTAGGTGAGGGGATGGTAGGGATTGGATGAGATTGTTCATGTAATTTGATATGAGATTGATAGGGCATAGTGCCTAGTATCTTTATTTAGTGCCTATGACATTGTTGCAACTTGTTGTGCTTAATGCTTGTCACTTTGGGCCCGAGTGCCATGATTTCAGATCTGAACATGTTATTATTTCTATGATGATACTTGTTGTTTATGGTCTTACCTACAAGTTGTATACACATATTGTTGTCCGGAACCCGAGGCCCCAAAGTGACAGAAATTGGGATAACCGGAGGGGATGGCTATGATGTGAGGATCACATGTGTTCACCGAGTGCTAATGCTTTGCTCTGGTACTTTATTAAAAGGAGTACCTTAATTACCAGTAGTTTCCCTTGAGGCCCTGCTGCAACAGGCTGGTAGGACAAAAGATGTCATGCAAGTTTCTCCTTGTGAGCACGTACGACTATATACGGAACACATGCCTATGATTGTTTGTACTAGGATGCTTTATCATTATTTATCTACAATGCCCGTATCTCATTGATTTCATGAATTATCTTATCCATGCAACGCCCGTTATCCATCCCTATGCCTACAGTATTTGTTCCTACTGTTTACAACCGTTACTTCTACTGCTGCTATTTTCCTACTGCTGTTACTGTTTTCCTACTGTCACCACTATAAAACTGTTGCTACTGATAAACCGCTGTGAGTGAGACTGTTTCCAGGTGCAGGTGAATTGACAACTCATCTGTTAAGGCTTTCATATATTCGTTGGCTCCCCTTGTGTCGAATCAATAAATTTGGGTAATACTTCCCTCGAAGACTGTTGCGATCCCCTATACTTGTGGGTCATCAAGACTATTTTCTGGCGCCGTTGCCGGGGAGCATAGCTTTATCTGTAAGTTCACTTGGTATTCATATTGTTCGATGTAATCCTTTCATCATGGGTAAACCTCGTGATGGAAAAGTTCCTATATTGCCATCCACTACAAGAAGAGGTATGACTCTCAACACCTCTGTTGCTCTTGATTCACCTTCTGTTATGAGTAAGTTGCTTACACCACCACACCCACACGTTACTGCTACTACTTCTGCTGAGATTGAAAGTGCCACTGATAATTTAGATGATGCTTCTACTGTGCTTGATGAGAGAGGTTCACTAGGTTCCTTTTTAGAGGCTACTATTGCTAGAGCTAAGTTGGGAAACACCACTGTTACACCTGTTAGTTCACCTGAGTCTAGGGAATGTCCTAGTGATGATTATGATGATGATGCTTATATTGAGCTTAATGATGATTTTATTGCAGAAGCACGTGCTGCTCGTGATGCAAGTAATATTAAAGAGCTTCTTGCTAAACGTTCTGTTAGATATAATTTGTCTCCTGATCCTAAGTTTGCTGCTTCTCCTATCAATATTAGAGACAAAGATTATGATTTCTCTTTGGATTTATCTTACATATCTATTGTTGAGAAAACTCCCTTTTGTGGTACTAAAGATGAGAGTGCTATGGAGCACATGAATGAGCTTTCTACTTTGAGTAATCTGTTTTCTGATGATATTAAGCTCCGCACTTATTTTGTTGCTAAGATTTTTCCTTTCTCGTTGAAAGATGCTGCTAAAATTTGGTTTAATAGCTTGTCTCCTGGATCCCTTACTAGTCCTATTGCTTTGGTTAATGCTTTCTTTCAGAAATATTTTCCCGCTAGTGCTCAACATGCTGCTGTGCAGAAAATCTTTGATTTTGAACAGGGAAAAGGAGAGAAATTGCCTGAATCTTGGACAAGGTTTTGTTCTTTAATTAGAGCTTTGCCTAAAGAACCATTGCCTAAAAATTAACTCCTTGATATATTTTATAATGGACTAACGGATGAATCTAAGTCATATTTGGATAGTTGTGCTGGTTGTGTTTTCAGGGAAAGAACTCCGGCTGAAGCAGAGGAGTTAATGGCTAAAATAAGCCGGAATCATGATGATTGGACTTTAGTTGAGCCAGCACCAGCACCAACTCCTGCGCCATCTACAGAGCCCACACCGAAGAAGAAAGGGATGATTGAATTAAATGATGAAGTTATGAAGGAGGCTAAGAAATCTCTTAAGGAGAAAGGTATTAAGGCCGAAGATGTGAAGAATTTACCTCCTATTGAAGAATTATGTAAGCCAATCCCTAGCTCATCTACTATTGAGGTACACTCTCTCCAGCGCTTTGATGAAAGAGATATTCCTTACACTAAACCTCCTGAACAATGCTTAGATGAGTTTGATAATTTTATTGTTAAGCAAGAAAATTTTAATAGAATGGTGCATAATCATCTGTTGGAGAATTCTAGAGTTTTTAACAAGATGCAGGATATTGTGGAGAGAACCGCCAATGATGTGAAGATACTTGCTAAACATTTTCAAATGATTCAAACACAAATTGATCAGCTTACCAAGGACCAGCAAGACCTGCTGGTTAATGCTGCAAGAGAGAAGCAAGCATGTGAAATACGCACAAGAAGTGGTGCTGCTACTCAAGACCCATTATATCCTGAAGGACATCCTAAGAGGGTTGAGCAAGATTCTCAACGCACTTCAAGTGATGATATTCCTCCCAAGAAGAAGAAGAAGCATAAAACAACTACAGAATCCTCTGACGTAGGTAAAGATCCTAACAGTGTTTCTATTTCTGATGCTAAAACAGAACCAGGAAATGATAAAGAAGAAGATAAAGAAGAAGCTGAAGAAGAACCGGAAAAGAGTGATAAAAATGTAAAGTACACCAAAGAAGACTTCATTGCCAACAAGCATGGTAAGGAGAGGGAACCTTGGGTACAGAAGCCAATGCCTTTTCCTAGTAAGAAACACAAGTCCAAGGAAGAAGAACACTACAACAGGTTTTGTGAATGGATGAGACCTTTATTTTTGCAAATTCCTTTGACTGATGCTATTAGAATGCCTCCTTATGCAAAGTATATGAAAGATATTGTCACTAACAAAAGGAAAATTCCTAGTGAGGAAATTTCCACACTACTTGCTAACTATTCTTTTGATGGTAAAGTTCCAGAGAAGCTTGGAGATCCAGGTATACCAACTATTCCGTGCTCCATTAAAAATAACTATGTTAGAACTGCCTTATGTGATTTGGGAGCTGGAGTTAGTGTCATGTCTTTTTCTCTTTATAAGAGACTTGATTTAGAAAAATTGGTTTCAACTGATATATCCTTGCAGATGGCTGATAAGTCTACTACTATTCCTATTGGTATATGTGAGAATGTTCCTGTTCAAGTTGCTAACAGCTGTTTAATATTAACTGATTTTGTTGTGCTAGAAATGCCTGAAGATGATAATATGTCTATTATTCTTGGGAGACCTTTTCTAAACACTGCAGGTGCTGTTATTAATTGCAATCAAGGAAAAGTCACTTTTAATGTTAATGACAAAGAATACACTGTTTATTTTCCCAAGAAGATTGATAGGAGGAATGCTCTAAATTCAATCAAGCATGTTGAGACCATCAAAGTTGGTCAAATTATTTGTTCAGAGCGAAAGCCCAAGGAAGAATGTCAAATTGTTATGGTTGGGACTATACCTATCAAAGTTGAGGTAACATAAGCATTAAGTGATATGCAAAGTTTTGCCTCATAAAAAGTTAGTTTGGTAACAAGACTTGATCAACCTTGTTAACAAAGTGATTTTATATGAACGAAACTTCGTTTTCACCGCATCCACTCCACCTCACTTGTATTTACTTTCATCAAAAATTTATTCCTTCAGTTTAGTTGTATGATTAAGAGTATCTCAGAGCTGCTGCTGCATGCTTAGTTTTGATTTGCTTGAAATCTTTTCATCCTCGTTTTCCTGAGTTTAATCGATATGCCAATTTCTGAAAAATCCTCGAAAATAAAGTTTCTCGAAAAATTCCAGAAAATTCTTTATAAATTTTTATGTCAAAAATGGGGCAGAGAGACACCTGGGAGGCACCAGGTGGGGCAGCCACGCCACCTCACACACAGGTGGCGCGGCCCAGCCCTGGCTGCGCCACCCATGTGTGAGGGGGCCCCACCAGGCCCCTCACTCATCTCTTCTTCCCTGCTCTTTCTCTCTCCCGAAAAACACCGACCCATTTTCTCAAGCTCGAGTTCTTGCTGTTCTTCACCCAGATTTTCGATCTCCTTGTTCAGCCCAACATTTTTGCTGAAACTTGGAACATTTGCTCTCCGGTATGTGACTCCTCCACTTGTCCAAGTAGATTTTCTTTTGGTAAAGTATTTCTTGAGTATTTTAGCATTGTAGGTGACAGTATAAATGAGTATGCATGCTTGTTCTATTGTTTAGAAAGATTATTTTGATGCATGATAGCTCTCTAGTAACCCTCTATAGTAGTTTCCTACATTTGCTTGTCTTTAAATCACTTTTTATTAGTTTGTTGAAAAATTTCAGAAATGGAGGAGAATGTGTATCAACTCTCTCAGCATGATCTAGAAGTGCATGATGTTATGAAAGTTCACCGTGAAGAGAAGGTTTTTCCTTCACTCTATCCATGCTCGGCATTCTTGAGTGCTGCTGGAATTCTTCATGATTTTCAAACCTTGCTTTCTAATGCGGGACTAGAATATTTTGTTGAGGGTGAACCTCCCCAATATGTTAAACTAACGATGTCTGTGGTGCAGGATTTCAGATTTAGTTGGTCCACTTCTAACCCCATGGTTCATTATAAAATTTATAACAAATCTGTGAACTTGCCCCTCGATGTTTTCTGCATAGTTATCAGAGTACCATAGTGGGGATCGCTTGAGAAGATAAAGGGGCAACCAAGGCAATTGTTAGAACTATACGAGGAGATTTGTCAAGGAAGAAGCTTCACAGGAGAAGGTGGTAAAATTCGAAACATTCATTTTCCATCCATCCGATATTTTGCCTTCTTCATTACCAAATGTGTTCTTGCTAGGAAGTCTGCAAGTAAGTTGTCTCTCCATGATTTAGCTTTTGTTGCTGCTGCTTTAAGGCGTGATAGAACTTACAATTTGGGTGCCTTAATAGCTTTCCGTCTAGATATTAACCGTGAAAAAGGGGGAATCTGTGGGGGGCTTATAGCTTCACGCTTGCTAGCTTTTCATGGTGTTTTGCCTCATTTTCGAGATCTGCAGTTCACCGTTGAGAAACTTGATCTTGATGCTATGGTTCAACATAAGTTTATTTCTCCTCCTGCCAGTTTGATTAATTTAACGTTTGAGCTAACCTTTTTCAAGAAGACTACCTGGAAGGTAGTAAAGACTGAACGATCAATCCGTTTGCCTGCACCTCTTTTGTTTAACCTTGATCGCAGGAATGGATGGTCGCTTACTGAAGATGAGCTTGACGCGTACATAGGGGAGCACCCGCCGCCTGTGCACGACGAAGAAGGCGCCGAGGAGTCGGGACAACCCTCCAACACTATGAATTTCCCATATGCACAGCCTTATTATGATTATGCGCCATCAGCTTCATCTTCGCGAGAACCGGAGTACGATTACACCTATGATGACCCACCGGCTTGGAGCAGCTACCAAAGCCGGCATTGATCTCCACTTAGGCCAAAAGCCTAAGCTTGGGGGGAGGTACGCCGACAGTTCATTCATCTATATATCATATTTAGTCGGTCCTTTGTATATTCATGTTTCGCTTTCTTTACTGTTCTTGTTCTTGTTTTCATTGCTTCCAAAACACAAAAAGACCAAAAATATTTCCGTTGTTTCTCTCTATTTGGTTCTTTAGTTTTCTACCTTTGGTTTGCTTTACTTGCTATTTTCGGTTTCTATTTGAAAAATCCAAAAATATTTTGCTTTGTTGCTATTTCCTTCTGCTTTTGCTTTCAAAAATCGAAAACGCCAAAAATATTTGTTGTTCTTCTTTGGTTTTGTAAAGTTTGTTGCAGAGTTCAGTCTCCCGTTACTCCATTGGAGCTTGGTATTCACTTTATATTATTCAAGCCACACAAGTGAAGAGCGGTAATGACGATGTATGACAATCCGAGATGTGGTAAGAGGCTGGTATGAACTCTATTTGTTTTCATTTTTGTACATATATTCATCTATGTGGACATGCTTAGTCAGTTCATGAAAGGTATATGTCATCTAATGGTTGCTTTGTAGTTCTTGCTTTCATATGATTAGTTTCAATCTACTATTAGCCTGTAGCATGTCATGTAGATGCTTGCATGCATTGTTTTATTCATAGTATGGTATGATATTGTGGTATCCACCTCTGAAAGCTCCATTTGAATCGACTTGGCACATGCTCATGCATGCATATGACTGAACAAAAAGTCAATTAAGCCTCGATGATCTAATTTGCCTCAGAGTTCTTGTATCATTTTTATGCCTATATTAATTTTGTTTTGTTGCAAGCATGATTATGATAGTTATTGCTCTCTCGATTGTTGCTTCCCAGTCTTTTGCTAGCCTTCACCTGTACTGAGTATGAGCTCTACTCGTGCATCCAATTACCAAAAACCAAGTCTTCCAAAGAGTCCACTATAAATTCCTATGCATGGTATTTGTAAGCCATTCCAAGTAAATTTTCATGTGCTACCTTTCAAAACTTTCAACTACTTCTCATTTTGTGCCACTGTTTTTAGCTCATGGGGACGTAGTGGTCGGAATTGCTATCTTCCATATTAAATTAAGTACCCCTCGACTAGGCAGCTTCATCTGCTCGTCATTAATTTTGCAAGGGAGCTGGTCAGACCATTATAATCTCAATTCTAAAAGAAAGAAAAAAAGGCACTCCTCCAATGGATTGTGAAAGTTGGTAGGCACCCGATGGAATCGGTTAGCCATGGTTTGAGAAAGGAAAAAGGTGGGGAGGAGTGCCAAAGCTTTATAAAAGAGCACCAATGTGCCAATTTTTCAAAGAACTCGGAATCGCTCTCACTTGTTTATTATGGAAGATAGTAAGTCCCCATTGCTAGTCATTGACATAGAACAACCACCTCTCAAAAGAACCTTTTATCTCTGTTTTACAAATGAAAAGCTCTAGCACATGTTAAATCACTACTTCCCTCTGCGAAGGGCCATTCGTTTACTTTTATGTTGAGTCACCATCTTCTAACTTTAAGCACTTCTTGAGAGCATAGCTGTTATTCTTAGTGTAATGTGCTTGTCCCAAAACACGGTTAATTGTGGTATAACTATGATGCTTGTATCTTTGATATTTCTAATTCTAGTCTTCCCTTGGACTTCAGAGGTGCCTCAGCATTTATGTTTTGCTCTACAAATAAAGGCAAGTGGGATACCATTCTTTCATATCATTTATGCATATTACAATCTTGTAGCTTCTCATGCACATCTTACTTGTTATTAGTGCATTGGCACTCTTTCATAGCTTGCTTGACTATAAGGTGACATTAGTTGCATATTTCTTATTATGAATTGCCTGAGTATTTGATCACATAGTTAGTATATATACATCATATGAGCAAATGTGTTCGTGAAAGTTTCTTTTATCGCTCTCAGTTGTTAACTGAATTGCTTGAGGACAAGCAAATAGCTAAGCTTGGGGGGAGTTGATACGTCCAAAACGTATCTACTTTCCCGAACACTTTTGCTATTGTTTCTCCTCTAACTTGTGTGTTTTGAATACAACTAACACGGACTGACGCTGTTTTCAGCAGAATTGCTCTGGTGTCTCGTTTTTGTGCAGAAATTCAACTTCCAGTAAAAATTCAGGAAAAATCACCAAAAATCATATTTAACCAGAAGACCCACGGAGCCAGAAGACCGGAGGGAGAAGTGGCTCGAGGAGCCGTCACACATGGGCGGCGCGGCCCAGCCCTGGCCGCGCCACCCCTGTGTGAGGTGGCTCCAGGCCACCTCTCGACCTCCCCTCTCGCCTACATATACCCCCTGACGACATAATATCGAGGAGACGGCGTTTTTTTCCCATATAGACTTCCGCTGCGCCGCCGCCATCAGAAACCGCGATTCGGAACCAGAAACTCCGTTCTGGCACCCTGCCGGGACAGGGATTCGGAGGAGATCTTCATCACCATCACCACCGACGCTCCTCCATCGACCATCCATGACTCCCCCATCCATGTGTGAGTAATTCCCCCGCTGTAGGTGAGGGGATGGTAGGGATTGGATGAGATTGTTCATGTAATTTGATATGAGATTGATAGGGCATAGTGCCTAGTATCTTTATTTAGTGCCTATGACATTGTTGCAACTTGTTGTGCTTAATGCTTGTCACTTTGGGCCCGAGTGCCATGATTTCAGATCTGAACATGTTATTATTTCTATGATGATACTTGTTGTTTATGGTCTTACCTACAAGTTGTATACACATATTGTTGTCCGGAACCCGAGGCCCCAAAGTGACAGAAATTGGGATAACCGGAGGGGATGGCTATGATGTGAGGATCACATGTGTTCACCAAGTGCTAATGCTTTGCTCCGGTACTTTATTAAAAGGAGTACCTTAATTACCAGTAGTTTCCCTTGAGGCCCTGCTGCAACAGGCTGGTAGGACAAAAGATGTCGTGCAAGTTTCTCCTTGTGAGCACGTACGACTATATACGGAACACATGCCTATGATTGTTTGTACTAGGATGCTTTATCATTATTTATCTACAATGCCCGTATCTCATTGATTTCATGAATTATCTTATCCATGCAACGCCCGTTATCCATCCCTATGCCTACAGTATTTGTTCCTACTGTTTACAACCGTTACTTCTACTGCTGCTATTTTCCTACTGATGTTACTGTTTTCCTACTGTCACCACTATAAAACTGTTGCTACTAATAAACCGCTGCGAGTGAGACTATTTCCAGGTGCAGGTGAATTGACAACTCATCTGTTAAGGCTTTCATATATTCTTTGGCTCCCCTTGTGTCGAATCAATAAATTTGGGTAATACTTCCCTCGAAGACTGTTGCGATCCCCTATACTTGTGGGTCATCAGGGTGGTTTATATCTCAACAAAAAAGTAATGCCTAAAAGAAATGGAAATTCGTGATAGTTTATCATTTTACCATGAAAAGTAATGCCTACAAGAAGTGGAAATTCGTGATAGTTTATCATTTCAACGTGAAAAGTAATGCCTACAAGAAATGGAAATTCGTGATAGTTTACCATTTTACCGTGAAAAGTAATGCCCAAAAGAAATGGAAATTCGTGATAGTTCATCATTTTACCGTGAAAAATAAAGCCTAAAAGAAATGGAAATTCGTGATAGTTTATCATTTTACCGTGAAAAGTAATGCCTACAAGAAATTCATGATTACCCAACTTGTTGAATTCGGTGGCAAACTCGTTATTTAGCATACATAGAGGGGTAGTAGTTTGCCACTGACAGATAGAGAGAGGGTGGCACGATCCTGCCCGTTAGATCATAGGATCGACGGTAGGTAGGCATGATCCGTGTGACAACAGCTCGACCAATCAGACCAAGCTTGGGCTTCTATGAGAAGGGAGAGGGTAAAACTGAGTAGTATCAAGGATACAAGGGCAACTAAATAGTAAACAGGCTAAAGAATTCAAATAAGAGATTTAGAAAAAGAAAAAAACATGTTTTGTACAATGAAACCCAGGTTGGCCTACCTCAAAGTATTAGCAATTCAAATATACATGAGTGTAAAAATTATGGCCTCATTCAGACAAACTATATTTTGGGTATAGATATTTTAAGAAGGGGTTTGAGTGGAAAGCCATGAACCTTCATAGCTATTAGTGATTTAAGAAGTGGCTATTTGTGTTAAAATTTGATTTATATATGATTGTCTATGTGGCAGGTCGCGTAACAAGACTCCATGAGTAGGAGGTACTATGATTTTATTTTTTTGAATTTTTTTGCGCATAAAATGACTCAATTAGATAGCTTAATCCCATTTGTTGACTCTCTGTTGACCAACCACTTGAGGGTAAAACTGAGTATATTGCACTAGCCAGTATTAGTACTCGAGGGGAAAACTGAGTACAGATATTTTTCCAGTGTAAGACTCGAGGGTAGAATTGAGTACACGCAATGGTGCTGACGTGCAGTCCCACGGACACATGTCGCGGTGAGCAGCGGTTAGCCGCGCAGTGCACGTGTTGAGACCAAACATCAACTGCTGAGACGAACCGTCACTTTGCCAGTACAGAGCCCCTCTCTCCCTCCCTCTGCACATTGTCTTATTATAACTCACACACGCAACTATGCCTCTCATGTCCCATCACCTTCTCCAAAAAACCCTAGCCGCCCTACGCGCGCTCCTCTGCCGGCGATGGAGAAGAAGAATGCGCCGGCAGCCGTCACCCACGAGCCCGTCGCCTCCGAGCCCGTCGCATCCGAGCCCGTCGCCGCCGAGCCCATCGCATCCGAGGCCGTCGCTGCCAAGCCTGTCGCCTCCGAGGGCGGTGCACCCAGGCGCGGCGCCTCTGTGAACTAGGCCTCTCTCAGGGCTGATGGACCACTTCACAGGAACGGCGCCTGCTTACTGGCAAACGAGGAGTACGTGGACACCTACTCTGCTTTAAGGCAAGTTTGTACTAATTGGCACTCAGATTTACCTGAGCCCGACGTGCACCTGCATGAATGGATCATGGTAGAGCACGCCCTGCTATGCGCCGCTGAGTTCTCCTTCCTCCACCTCCGCACATCCCGCTACGTCACCATCGATCTAACGGAAGTTCATGCAAGGTTCAAATTCCTCCATATCTATAGAGTTAATCCTTTTATTTTCAATCATAAACATCTTAGTGTTGAATGTTATCTTCATCAATATATTTTAGATACTACTTCGTCAGCTTTTGCCATGGCATCATCGTGCTTGCCCAGAAGAACCAGCCGCACAAGATACGGCTTTTGAACCCACTCACAAAGACATCGAACACTATATTTGAGGCGCAGATGCCATCTGTTATTCTGGAGTCAGTCACTGTAATGAAGTCCCCGACTATGCTCTTCATTTCCACATATTACCTGACAGAAATTGCTTGGGTCGATGAGAGCACTCCAACTAAGGGTATAGATGAATATTGGGGAGAAGGAAGATTTACGATCGAGCACCATTCTATGCGTTGCATTACCATGTTCAATGGTGAATTCTATGCACTAGCTGTGAACAATTTGGAGTTCGGAACATTAGTGTGCACCAACAATGTCCAGTTGGAGCAGGGCGTGAGCAATGTCAACATGGAGACACTTTTTCATTTCCAGAACTTGGAAATGACAAGTTCTACCTTGTGAAGTCGGATGGTGATCTGCTGCTTGTGTTGTTGGGCGGTCGTTTAGATGAAGGTCAAACATTGGTGTACCATGTGGACACTGAGAGCCGCTCTCTCCATGCCATCAATAACATTGGCAGTCATGCCTTCTTCATCCATTATGTCCGGTGTATCTCCGTCGACACCAGAGTGCACCCGACACTTTGACCTGGCTGCATCTACTACATGGATTTGGGTTATATCAGAGAGTACTTTGATGATATGAATGCCTGGGATGAGTGGCCACTACGTGTGGATAGATTAGGAAGGTACGGTCTGAAAGATGAACAAAAGCCATACCGTTTGGAGGATGTATTGGCTGCACATTGCAGACGGAAGGAGTTCAATGAATATTTCTTTCAGACTAGAAAATGGAGTGACAAAGATATATATGATGAATGAAGAATAGATTCATTCATCCTGGGGTATCCTAACCTTCATGTTGGGCATACATTGCATCTTGTATTATTTTCAGCTTAGTTTGTCATGAACATTAACATCGTTATTGGCTGCTTTTGGCTGCTGTATGTAGTTTATATATTATACTTAGTTTTCTAGATTTATTATGCTGCTGTGAATTTATCCTATACTAGCTTCTAGATTTGCTACTAGATTTGTTACCATATTGGGCAAAAAACGAGGGCCAAAAGGCAACAATCATTGAAGAAAGAAAGAAATAGAAGCTTCTCTAGATTTGATACTAATTTGGTAAAAAGAGAGAGAACTGTTACAGAGAGAGGGAAAAAAGGCGCTCTGAAAAGGCACTCTGAAAAGGCAATGCCAATTTGGCCCAAGAGAGACAGAACCGAGCTCTCATGTACAACCAAACGCGGTCTCGTCCTGTCCCACGCGGTCCCTTTCTACCAGCCCCACGCGACGCGGCCTCACACGTCAGCACGGAAACGGTCAACTAAACGGGAATCCTCCCATCCGAGCTCCTTCTGAGGGTTTCAGACAACGGCTTGGGGAAAACTGAGGAAAAACTAACGAGCTGGGGAAAATTGAGTACAACTAAGGACCTAAGGGCACGAAAATAGAAATCCCATTTCCTTTATATTGCTATCACCTGTTTACGTTACTCGCACTATTTACTTTACTCGCATATTACTATTGCTTTCCACTCGATATGCTCATACCCTTTGTTTCAAGCAAACCGGTGAGATTGACAACCTCATCGTAAGTTGGGAACAAAATATTTGGTTGTTTGTGTGCAGGTTCCACGTTGCTACTGGTTGAAGACGCGCTAACAAGTTATCATTAGTGGCACCCTTGTTAGAGCATCACACAGCTAGTGGGCATCACCTTCAGTCGTTTGGCTTTCTCCTACTGGATTGACTACCTTGGTTTCATAACTGAGGGACGAACTTGCTGCTATATTCATCAAACCTTACTCTTGGGGTTTTCCAACTGGCCGGTCATTTACTACACACAATCAAGTTTTCTCACATCATCATCACCACGCCATCAACAAGTTTTTCTGGCGCCGTTGTCGGGGAGGAAGAAGACTTCTGCAAGGGGAGTTTCGCATGCACATCCTTTACTTTGTTTTAATTTTTGCTTTTACTTTATTTTTACTTGCATTGTTTTATCAAAAACCCAAAAAATTAGAATCCTTTGTAGTTGTACTTGCTTGTTTTTAGATTTGTTAGAATGAGTAATCCTGAAGTTGAAGTTCGTACTTTTAAGCAACAAGGGGGAGAGAGCCTGAAAGATGCTTGGTGCCATATTAGCAATTCTCATCATAGGTGTACAAAGAAGCATTCTACCATGATCCTCCTTAGAAATTTTTATGTTGGTATAACTAGTTGGTATAGGTACGTTCTTGATACTCTTGCAGGAGGAAATTTTTTGGGTACTCCCGCTCTTGAAGCATGCACTTTAATAGAAAGTTTAGTGGGAGTACCACCTATTCATGTTGTTAAAACTGAGATCACTTTGGAGGAAGTTATAGAAAAACTAGGCTCTTTAGAAAAAAGTTTGCCAAATATCCTTGATAACGCTAGCCGAGTTAATAAAGCGATAGAAAATATCGGTAAGAGAATCACCGTTTTAGAGGCTAGCACTACTCTTGATAGTCAAAACCTTAGGATTGGGAAACTTGAGGAGTCCATGGAAACTTTAAGTTCAATTTTCTCTTCTCTTAAGTTTAAGAAAGAGAAAGCTTTTGGTGGAAAAGAGCAAAAATTTATGTATGTTCCCAAGGTGTCTGTGCCTAAACCGCAGCATGTTTTTAAGATTGGTAAGACTTTTAGTTCAACTAAGAGTGACTTGAAGGTTGAATCATCTTCGGGAACCTCTAACGTGCCTAGTGTGGTAAGTGGTGATCTTGAGGAAACAGTTGAGCTTGATGCTTCATCTCTTGATATTACTTGATTCACATTTTTTGTGCCAAGCTCAAAGGCGTTAAAGAAAAGCACTCTTGGGAGATAACCCAATATTTTTACATTCAGTTCTTTTTCTTTTATTTGAGTCTTGGAAGTTATTACTATAGTAATGACCTCTCTTTATTCTTTTTATTTCGTTTTTGTGCCAAGAGAAGCCTCTAATTTGAGTGAGGTAAGATTTGGGGATGTTGCTGTCCTGAAACAGTTTTTAGTGCTGTACCATAAAAATTTGTTAAAATTCTCTGTATATCTTTTGGACCTGCGATTTCTTGTGCATATGTCCCAGGTTATATCCAAACTTTCATTAGTTCAACACTTTTTGATTTGAGCAACAAAAAACCCTCTAAAAATTCGACCTTTGTCCGCTGTTCTGTTTTGATAGATTTCTGCCAATGTTTGTGTTTGCCGCTTTATCGCTTTCTTTTTGAGTTCTTTTGATCACGGAACTTTTGGGGAAGTTGCTACAGTATTATATGCTTTATATGTGGTGGTTTTAGGTTAAAACTTGAAGCAAAAAGGGTTGATTCTATGCTATGCTTACACTAATATTGCTAATAGATTTGTGTTTAGTTTTGTATGAAGGAAGTTTTTAAGTGTAGGGATTGGAGAATAATGAGGTGAGTTGAAGAATGGAAAAAAACTCGAGCTTGGGGATGCCCATGTCACCCCAAGAAATATCCAAGAAGTACAAGCGTCAAAGCTTGGGGATGCCCCCGAGGCACCCCTTCTTCATCGGCAAAAATCAGGTCACCTTTCAACACACTATATTTTTATTGCTTCATGCATTATGCATTTTTCTTGGAGCATCAGTTGTTTTTAGTTTTCAGTTTAGTTTAGATTTTTTTGCTGCAATAAATGGTTGGACCCCAACAAATTCCTTTTGGAGAAGTTGCCTTGCTTTTCATTTGCCAAGAACACTCTGTTTTTCATTCTTATAATTTCAACGAGTGTTCTCTTTTTCTAGATCTGCGTTTTGCTTTTGATTTTCGCCTTGATATGTGTTCAAATCTTGTTATATCTTTTTATCAAGGTGTATTTTTGCCTCTGGTCCATGTTGGTTTTCATCAGAAGAGTTGTTTATAAAAAGTTTGAATGGTGTTGGAAAAGAGAAAAAGCTTTATGCAAAAAAAAGTGATACAAGAAGGAGCTTGTGTAAACTGCGGCCTAGGATTTTGCATGTCATGCTTGATGTCTTTTTGATAGTATGCTTTGTGGTTTTTCTATAGCATGACTTGTCTCAAATGACTGAGATTGCTTAATGAGCCTTTGAAAAAAATTATGCCTTGTTTTAATTATTTGGAAGCATTATTTTGGTTTTCTCCTTTGATGGTTTATTTGGGTTGACTTGGCATATGCTCACACATGTTAGACTTATACAAAGTTGCCATTGCCTCTATGATCATTTTGTTTCTGACTTTTGATGCCATCTTATGCTTCTTTTAATGTCGCTTTATCGCTCTGCATGATTATGGCCATTATTGCTCTCTTAGTTGGTCGCTCTCAGTCTTTTGCTAGCCCTCATTTTGTACTAAGTATGAGCTCTACTCATGCATCCAACTCCTAAAAACCAAGTTTGCCATTGTGTCCACTATAAATTCCTATGCATGGTATCTGTAAGCCATTCCAAAGTTAATTTTCATGTGCTACCTTTCAAAACTTTCAACTACTACTCATTTTGTGCCACTGTTTTTAGCTCATGGGGACGTAGTGGTCGGAATTGCTATCTTCCATATTAAATTAAGTACCCCTCGACTAGGCAGCTTCATCTGCTCGTCATTAATTTTGCATGAGAGCTGGTCAGACCATTTTAATCTAATTTTAAAAAGAAAGAAAAAAAAGGCACTCCTCCATGGTATGTGAATGTTGGTGGGCACCCGATGGAATTGGTTAGCCATGGTTTGAGAAAGGAAAAAAGGTGGGGAGGAGAGCCAAAGCTTTATAAAAGAGCACCAATGTGCCAATTTTTCAAAGAACTTGGAACTACTCTCACTTGTTTATTATGGAAGATAGTAAGACCCCATTGCCAGTCGTTGACATGAAACAACCACCTCTCAAAACCCAATTTTTATCTCTGTTTTACAAATGAAAAGCTCTAGCACATGTTTAATCACTGCTTCCCTCCACAAAGGGCCTTTCTTTTACTTTTATGTTGAGTCACCATCTTCTATCTTTATGCACCATTAAGAGAGCATAGTTGTCATTCTGAGTATAATGTGCATTGTCCCAAAGTTTTCATTGATTGATTCATATTGTTGGTTTCACTTGTTCTTAAATTATTTGTATCTAGTCGCCCTCTTAAACTTGAAGGTGTCCTATGGATTTATGTTTTGCTCTCTCATAAAGGACAAGCTAAAAACCATTTGTATGTTTTTCCTTATGATTTGAATACATGTTTGACTTTCATTGTTTCATTTTCATGATCTTTTGTTTATGTTCATTTTCATGTTATAACATGGTTGCTAAGTTTCTTCTATCAAGATTATATCTTTCATGCCCATGTTTTAAGTTCTTTTGATCCTAGCGCACAACGCTTACATACATGATCAAGATTGTGTAGGTGCATGTCACCTCAAAAATTATTTCTTTTGTTATCACTTACCTACTCGAGGACGAGCAGGAGTTAAGCTTGGGGATGCTGATACGTCTACAACGTATCCATAATTTTTGATGCTCCATCCTTGTTTTTACACCATTTGTTTAGTGTTTCATTACACTTTGTGGCATTTTATGCATTTTCCGGAACTAACCTATTAACGAGATGCCACAGTGCTAGTTCCGTGTTTTTTGCTATTTTTGTGTTTCAGAAAAGTTGTACAGGAAATATTCTCGGAATTGGACGAAACCAAAGCCAGTCATTCAGATATTTCACGGAGCTTCTAGAACACTGAAGAGGAGACAGAGCCGGACCAGAGGGTGGCTACACCACCAGGGGGCGTGGCCCACCCCTGGCCCACGCCAGCCTATGGTGTGGGCCCCCTGGTCCACTTCTAATGATGCCCCTTCGCCTATAAAGACCCCCCAATGGGAAAAACCTAAAGTGCCAATCACTTTTCCAGAACACATCGCGATCCGCCGCCACCGTCGACCCAAAGATCGGGAGGGTCCAGAAGCTCTTCCCGGCACCCTGCCGGAGAGGGGAATTGCCACCGGAGGTCTTCTTCATCGCCATGCTTGCCTCCAGCGCAATGAGTGAGTAGTCTACCTTGGACTATGATGGTTGTCTTCTCCACCATGTGCTTCATGTTTAGATCTCGTGAGCTGCCCTACATGATCGAGATCACCATTATGTAATTCTACATGTTGTGTTTGTTGGGATCCAATGAATATTGGTGTTATGATTGAGTTGAAGTACTGAATTTTATCTTATGTTATCTCTATGTTGTTTATGATCTTGCATGCTCTCCGTTGTTAGTAGCTATCTTGGCCAAGTAGTTGCTAGTGACTCTAAGAGGGGGTATTTATGCTCGATAGTGGGTTCATGCCTCTATTTAATTTGGGGGAGTGACAGAAACCTCTAAGGTTGTAGATGTGATGTTGCTACTAGGGGGAAAACAACATTCATATGCTCCAGGGCATATGCTTTGTTTACATTACACACTTTGCTTAATGCAATTATCTGTTGTTCACAACTTAGTACTTGTGGAGTTCTCGGATTGATTTGCCACAAGTGGATTATTAGTCATAGATGCAGTTGGATGGCAGTCTATGTATCTTGTTGTAATGCCTAGAGTAAATCTCATAGTGATCCTCTCGACATATGCACATTGTCTTTATTCTATGTAACACCCCACTTTTTGTAACCCTGTTTAAGTAGTGATTAGTGAGCCAAAAATGAGAGCCAACAATTTTTTTTGAGCAAACCTCTGGAAGTACTATTTCTTGCTTGTTTGTCTTGGTTGTTATTTTAATGATGTCTGATTGAGTTGCTTGTTGAACACTATTGTGAACCAACACAATCCTTGTGCCCTTGTGATCATGCCTTTATTTATGCTTCTAGCTATTTCTCCAAAACCATTATCTTGGTAACCTCTCTTTTTTTAAATTATTTTATTTGTCCAAAATAAGCGCCAAGATTTATCTTTGAGACAAAGCTTTTATCGAAACTAAGTACTTACAAAATTATTGGGACCTACGAAGTAGAGTGGTCCCACTATTTTACAAACTTATATTTTGTTGATATTTATAAAAGGATTTCAAACACCTTTAAGAAAACTTTCTAAAGGAGATGTTATGCCTCCACTAGTATCTAAAAATTCTACAAGAGCTTTACTCCTTTATTTGAAACTCTTATCTACTTGACCATGGCATGATCACCATTGAGCACTTATTCAATCATTGTTTCTGGTGATGCTAGATTAGCTACAAATGATTAACCTTGTGTGGTGAGTTGACTTTGTGTGACCTTGTTTGACTTTGATGAGTTGCTTGTGTGTAGATATAATCCTCAGATAGGCCTGTGGCCTAACCTGTTCAAAACCCATCAATGAATTTCTTTCCCAAAGTAAATTATTTTCATTCTATCTTCCAAATAAAACCTACCCTATTGTTTTCCTCTCAATCCTGAAGCCCTAACTCTAATGTCTTAGTCTCACCATGAGACATTAGGAGCCCCATTTTGAGGAATCTTAAAACTAATCAAACTAGCCCAAGGAAAGCACCCATGGTGTTATTAGAATCATCTACATCCCACCTTAGGAGGCTCCTCCCAGTTTTCACAAAATATCTTCTTGCAGTCATTTTATCAAACACCTAGTGTGCAGACTATCTTAGTGTCTGTTAACAGATTCAATTTTCTAACACTTGTATTAAGCTCATCTATCCTATCCATGGCAATGTACCTTCCTAAAACTCATCTTTGATGTATATTCTTCCATTCTTTCCATTAGCACCTAGTCATTTGAGGTCATCTGCTACTTGTTCTAGTCTTGTTTCTGACCCTAATCAAACTACTGACCATTTGACAATTATCAGTTGCACTTCTGCTCCCACTTTTAAACTTCGAAATAAATTGTTCAGAGACCATCCTATGACCTATTCCTCTTATTTTTGATCTACTCTAACTACCTATGCACTTGCATGTGCATTTTGAGGTATGCCACCTATTTATGTGACTAGGTTTTGAACCCTAGTCAAAACTGTTTTCCCTTTCTAGTTTTCCTTGATCCTCTTGGTAATTTGTTAGCACTCATCATAAAATCTCTCCATAAATTCATTTCCTCTCTACTAGCATTTGGAAATGTTATTCATGCACAATATCACTTTTCCCCCATCAAAATAACTATTTCTCTATCTCATCTTTCTTGCTTAACAAAATGCATATGATTGGTAGCTATGTTATTTCATGCATTTTTTCTTCTCATCAAGTATTTTATAATCTCCTACCATGTTATCCTATTCCTATAGGACCCTATGGACCCAAAACCCTAGTGGTTCATCTTCAAATTTTCAAAACCTTGTCTCAAGTAGTATAGTGCAAATCTTCACATTCCAATTTTGGTGGTCTTGCCTATTCCCAAATAAAATATTTCAACTTGGCAATACCATTAATCTCACCAAACCACACCCATATAATCCATCTATGCATGCCATTGTTTGATGCATATGAGACTAGCCAACAATCCAAAAATTGCATCATGCATGAAATCACCACCATATCTATCACTATCTATTTCAAAATTATTTGGAACTTCACCAAACCACCACTTTGACCTCTCCAGCACTTTGACACCCCTCTGGACGAAATGTACTGTAGCAGCCCCCTCTCCCCCTTGTCCTTTAGTGCTTGGAAGAAGGAGAGGTAGGATCCGTGCAAATCTTGGGCATTATTTAAGAAAGGGATTTCTATTTTCGTGTCCTCAAGTCGTTAGTTGTACTCAGTTTTCCCCAGCTCGTTAGTTTTTCCTCAGTTTTTCCCAAGCCGTTGTCTGAAACCCTCAGAAGGAGCTCGGACGGGAGGATTCCTGTTAAGTTGACCGTTTCCGTGCTGACGTGTGGGGCTGTGTCGTGTGGGGCTGCGTCGCGTGGGGCTGGTAGAAAGGGACCGCGTGGGACAGGACGAGACCACGTTTGGTTGTACGTGAGAGCTCGGTTCTGTCTCTCTCGGGCCAAATTGGCATTGACTTTTCAGATCGCCTTTTTAGAGCGCCTTTTTCGCCTCTCTCTCTCTGTAAACAGTTCTCTCTCTTTTTATAAAATTAGTTTCAAATCTAGAGAAGCTTCTATTTCTGTCTTTCTTCAATGATTGCTGCCTTTTGGCCCTCGTTTTTTGCCCAATATGGTAACAAATCTAGAAGCTAATCTAGAAGCTAGTATAGTATAATACATAAAATGCATACAACAGCCAAAAGAAGCCAATAATGATGTTAATGTTCATGACAAACTAAGCTGAAAATAATATAAGACGCAATGTATGCCCGACATGAAGGTTCTTCATTCTTCATCATATATTTCGGAGTCGCTATATTCCATGAGACGAAAAAAATATTGACTGAACTCCTTTCGTCTATAGTGTGCAGCCAATAGATCCTCCAAACGGTATGGCCTTTGTTCTATTTTCATACCGTCAGAATCTAATCTATCCACATGTCGTGGCCACTCATCCCAGGCCTTTCTATCATCAAAGTACTGTCTGATATAACCGCCCTCGTAGTAGATGTAGCCAGGTCAAACTGTCGGGTGCACTCTGGTGTCGACGGAGATATACCATTTATAACTGACGAAGAAGGCACGACTGCCAATGTTGATGGCATGGAGAGAGCGGCTCTCAGTGTCCACACGATACACCAATGGTTGACTTTCCTCCAAATGCCTGTTGCCAGCACTGCCGCCGAACAACACAAGCAGCAGATCACCATCAGACTCCACAAGGTAGAACTTGTCATTTCCAAGTTCTGGAAATGAAAATAGTGTCTCCATGTTGATAGTGCTCACGCGCTTCTTCAACTAGGCATTGTTGGTGCACACTAATGTTCCGAACTCAAAATTGTTCACAGCTATTACATATAATTCACCATTGAACGGGGTAAGGCAACGCAGAGAATCATCCTCGATCGAAAATCTTCCTTCTCCCCAATCTTCTACATCTATATCCTTAGTAGGAGAGCTCTCATCGACCCAAGCAATTTCATTGGGGTAACCTGTGCAAATAAAGACCATAGTCGGGGACTTCATTACAGCGACTGACTCCACAATCATAGATGGCATCTGCGCCTCAAATGTAGCGTTCAATGTCTTTGTGAGTGGGTTCAGAAGCCGTATCTTGTGCGGCTGGTTCCTCTGGGCAAGCATGATGACGCCACGGTAAAAGCTGACGAAGTAGTATCTAAAAGGGAGTTGATGAAGATAACATTCAGCACTAAGATGTTTACGATTGAAAATAAAAATAGATTAACTCTATAGATATGGAGGAATTTGAACCTTACATAAACTTCCGTTAGATCGATGGTGACGTAGAGGGATGTGCAGAGGTTGAGGAAGGAGAACTCAGCAGCGCGTGGAAGGGCGTGTTCTACCACGATCCATTCATGCAGGTGCATGTTGGGCTCAGGTAGATCTGAGCGCCAATTTGTACAAACTTGCCTCAAAGCAGCGTAGGTGTCCATGTACTCCTCGTTTGCCAGTAAGCAGTTGCCGATCTTGTGAAGTGGTCCGTCACCCTTAAGAGAGGCCCAGTTCACAGAGGCGCCGCGCTTGGATGCGCCGCCCTTGGATGCGACGGGCTCGGCGGCGACGGGCTCGGATGCGATGGGCTCAGAGGCGATGGGCTCGGAGGCGACGGGCTTGGGGGCGATGGCCACCGGCGTATTCTTCTTCTCCATCGCCGGCAGGGGAGTGCGCGTAGGGCGGCTGGGGTTTTTTGGAGAAGGTGATGGGACGTGAGAGGCATGGTTGCGTGCGTGAGTTATGATGAGACTGTGTGCAGAGGGAGGGAGAGGGGCTCTGTACTTGCAAAGTGACGGTTCGTCTCAGCAGTTGACGTTTTGGTCTCAACACGTGCACCGTGCGGCTAACCGCTGCTCACCGCGACACGCGTCCGTGGGACTGCACGTCAGCACCGTTACATGTACTCAGTTCTACCCTCGAATCTTACACTGGAAAAATATCTGTACTCAGTTTTCCCCTCGAGTACTAATACTGCCTAGTGCAATATACTCAGTTTTACCCTCAAGTGGCTGGTCAACAGAGAGTCAACAGATGGGATTAAGCCATCTAATTGAGTCATTTCATGCGCAAAAAAATTCAAAAAAATAAAATCATAGTGCCTCCTACTCATGGAGTCTTGTTACGCGACCTGCGACGTAGGAAATCATAACAATCATATATAAATCAAGTTTTCACACAAATGGCCACTTCTGAAATAACTAGTAGCTATGAAGGTTTATGGCTTTCCACTCAAACCCAGGGCCATTGATTCTGACTTAATCGGAAGGCCCTGGTAGCCCCATACCGGTTCGGCCGCCGCGGCCACAGACAGCGGGCCAGGCCTGTCAGCGCGGCCGGGCATTTTCCCGCCCACGGCGCCCGTGCGACTTGGGCCAGCCGGCGCTCGACCGGCCCAGATCCAGCCCGAGCTATATATTTTTTTAGGATTTTCATTTTAAACTTTTGATTTAAACTGTTAAATTGCAAAATTTGTAGAAAAATAAATAAACTCCTATTTGACCTGAAACCAATTTCTCTGTGACTCTTGTTTAAGTACCTAACCAATGGCACTAGCCCCACCCTATTTAGATCTTTTTAGAAATACTATTGTTTTTACTAGCAAATCAGCCCTCTTTTCAATTAAAAATCCAAATTAGGTGTTCTGCAAGTTTAAAATGGTGTGGATCCAATTTTCAGAGGTGCTATGATGTGGTAGCTTACATGTCACGCTAAGTTTAGTATTTTAGGACTCTTAAATCTGTAGTAGTAATTAAAATGTTCAATAGGGTAAGTAGCCTTGTTTAAATTCTCTTTTGCATTAGAATTAATATTTTTGCATGAAACCAATTTCTCGGTGTCATGCATTGTATAAGCTTTCTAGAACATCCTCTGGTACATTTTTTTGATGTCCAGAGAATATCTGGGAATTATTTTGGTGTTCTAGTCATAGTTTCTATTAGTTAATTCATAGTAATTCAATCACAAAGTGTTTTGTAGTGAATCCAACTTTGTTGGGTTCAGAAACTTGTTATTTATCTGCAAGTGTGCTGAGTATATTATTTGACCTAGGTGAACACCTGCATGCTTGTTTGAAATGAAGTGATGCTTTGATTGCTATGTTTGAAAAACCCTAGTTTCTAATAGGATCAACTTAATAACTAAAATCTATAAAATCTTGAATTGTTTTCTAAGCTTGTTTGTTTCTGATACTCTTTGCTTGTGTGGTATTGAGTGAATGAAGTGTTTGTGGCTTGTGTATGCATGTATATTGATTGTGTGCTATTATTTTCTGGCGATAGAATCGAACGAGGAGTGTACCGAGGAGGGGGAAGTCTTTGAGTATCAAGAGGAGGAGAACCAGGGACAAGCCACTCAAGGCAAGCCATCTAAACTTGTTGCATATCTGAATCCTATTCACTTGTTTTGCAGGTTGCATAAATGTTTATTAAACTGCATGTTTTATATATTGCTATAGCTCCTATAGCAGCACTATTACAGGCTCAAGCTCCACAAGCCTATTGATATCATCCTTCGTGATGACCCCCTTGAACATCTACTCTTTATCCTTGCAGTAGTGGCTTGTTGATTAGCAGCAAAGCCTTTGAAAAACCTTGTAGTGGAGCAAAAACTCTAGGTTGGGAACACTCAAATGGGTCTTTGAAAATGATTTCAAAAACCTTGGAATGGAGTGCTATTCCATTAATGGATTTCAAAAATGAGTTTGAAAATAAGGTGGGGATGTATATCCCGGAGTTGGAGGCAGTTTTTCAGAAATGACATTGGTGATCACTAAGTGTTTGCTCAGAACAATTAACCCATGCAACCATGATTACCCTGGTATGGGACAGGGCTTAGCTCATAGTTTGTTTATTTTAGTACAGGAGTCTCATAACTATATAAGGGTTCGTGGTATCCCAGAATCTGGCTTGTCGCAAGTGGTAGGCAACAGGGTAGCGGGCCCGCTAATAAGCTACCCGCCCGGAAGACACTATGGGTCTCCTGATGTGGCACTGGAGTTACGCTCGAACGTGGAGGTAGACTGCCAGGGTATGTCGGGGAGGTACATACTCCATAGGGTAGATTCCCGTACTAAGGTAGATAAGCAAAAGGCTTGATCGGGTGCTTGTCATGGCATATGATGTTATGCGGGGAAGATGCCCACATGATGAGTATCCGGATGATTGTGGGTAAAGTGTACAACCTCTGCAGAGTGTAAATCTATTCGAATAGCCGAGTCCTCGGTCATGGACGGTTGGGATGACCATTACTTAGCCCAATGTCAGGTTTTGGTTTTTACAAGAATGTTTTTGGAAAAATGGAGGAAGGTGCTGGACGGAGTACTCGGAGGGTACTGCCGTGGCACGGTTATGGTTCGGAGTACTTGCAGGGTACTGCCGAGGAAATGGAGATGGTCATGTGTGATTGACCTGGTTTTATAAAGGAAGGTGGTCATGTTTGATTGACCACTAACTCTCTCTTGGAAATCAAATGAGTTTCTCCCTTACCTAGAGATTTTACTAAAAAGGTTTTCTAAATGTTTTCTTTAATAAGGATATAGAAATGTCGTAAGACATGCTATATCGACATGAGAAATTGACTAGATAGGGTAAACTAGATTAGAGCCTTTCTCCTTGCTACAGCCAAACTGCATGACAACACTTTTTCTTAGATGGTTTGCGAGTACAATTCAAATGTACTCACGGCTTTGTCCCTGGCTATTAACTTGGTCAGACTATGGAGAAGACAATACGGAAGGAGAAGGTGGTTATGATGACGCCGGTGCGAACTAGAAACGTCTCCCAGTCAGTTGCCTGTAGGGTAGTAGGCATGACATGGGTCATCAACGCTGCTTGGTATCCGCTGCTTAGTTGTAGACTTGCCTTGCGTGGCAATATCATACTTGGTGACGAGGGTTAACTCGACAAATGTCCTAAATGAAGGACTTAGGATCGGGGAGATAGGGCGTCGGATGAACTCGAAGGTAAAGTTAATCGCAATAGGTGTATATCGAAGGTAAACTTGGGTGTTGAACCTTGCTTGCTTTCAATCTGGCCTACATCGTCCCCTCCTGGCCCCTATATATAGGTGGCCAGGTCTCGAGGATCGGGTAGGGTCCAATATAGATTACAACATCGATATACGGTAAGAACTCGTATTTCGACTATCATTACAATTGGGCCTAACTTAACGGGCCTCAGGGGTACTCAACTAATGGGCTCTATTAGCTATACCTTGTCAGTAGCCCCTGAGATTCTACCGGAATTGCAGATTTGGGTTGAATCTCTAATCTTCAAATCTTTGACTTCGATCAATTCTTCGACTTCTTCATATCTTCAAATCTTTGACTTGGTCTTTTGACTTATTTTTATGATAATATTTTGCAAGAGATTTTGATGAACAAGCCTGACAACTCTGACGGATCAAGAGGTCAGTTAACTGCCGGAACAGATACTTGCCACCTACTTCAAATTCCATCCCCTTGGACTTGAATTCGGGATACCGGTCAAACCCATTCTTTTGCCGCATTTAGGACTTACAAAGGATGAGTCCCAGTGATTCTCAGGGTACCCAGTGCATCCACCAGGATTTTCTTTGCGTTATAGACACGGATACATACCAGCAGAGCACATCCATGTGCGTATACCAGGCCACACAGGACGGATTTCGGGGTCTTACCTTCATGATAAATCATGGCATTCGAGTTTTGTTGCGATAACGTAACTCAAGAATCACATGTCACAGTCTCGTTTGACTGATGGAATATTAAAGAATTTTGAATTATATTAACTTCTCATGAGTAGCTCCCGATGGGAGTAGTCGATCTATATTTTGTTGACTATGTAGTCGAATTTTCATGATTGTCGAAATGTTGAGCGGCTTGCACCGTATCCATCATAGCTTTCTTCATCTTTATTGCTAATTCTTTTATTTTCTATCAGGTGCGCGCTCAGCGCTCCCGATGGGATAGCCCTCGAGGCTATGGTTGGATACTTGTAGTCAATCATAGGCTCAAATTGACTTTCTTTATTCCTTCTTCTTCTTCCTGTTGTAAGCCCCCGAGCCCAAGGCGAGGTTTCCCATACTTTCTGTGATACATTCTTTTTTTACTTTGTTATTATCATCTGCTATGTGCAGAATTTAACTCCTTTGTAAATATTTTATGGGCCTTGTTTTCGCAGAGGCCCGTTAATATGTGCTTATAAATAAAGCACACTTTAGCGAGGGCAAAAACCCTAAATAGATTCCTCCTCCACCGCATCATCTTCTTCTTCATCTAGGGTTTCTCTTCTGCCCACTTGTCTCCATGGCTGATGCAGATGGGTCCCATCTAAACCTTGGCTCCCCGACGGTGCCACAGGGTCATGGCCGCCCTCGTGGCAGCAAGAATAAGGTAGCACCAGCTGCTATAGGATCTTCATTGTCCACTCCAATGAAGCGGCATCCCGGCCATCTGGCCGGGAGTAAGAATAAACCAAAGGTGCCTATTGCTACCCCAGGTCCAAGCGCACCTCCTGGTAACACTTCTTCTCCTCAACCAATGATATACTCATTTTTCTGCATCACCGGCTGACGAGGGTTAACTCGACAAATGTCCTAGATGAAGGACTTAGGATCGGGGAGATAGGGCGTCGGATGAACTCGAAGGTAAAGTTAGTCGAAATAGGTGTGTATCGAAGGTAAACTTGGGTGTTCAACCTGGCTTGCTTTCAATCTGCCCTACACCGTCCCCTCCTGGCCCCTATATATAGGTGGCCAGGTCTCGAGGATCGGGTTGGGTCCGATACAGATTACAATATCGATATACGGTAAGAACTTGTATTCGACTTATTATTACAATTGGGCCTAACTCAACGGGCCTCAGGGGTACTCAACTAACGGGCTCTATTAACTATACCCTTGTCAGTAGCCCCTGAGATTCTACCAGAATTGCAGATTCAGGTTGAATCTCTAATCTTCGACTTGATTAATTCTTCGACTTCATCTTCAAATCTTCGACTTGGTCTTTCGACTTGTATTGATGATAATTTGCTCGCAAGGGGTCTCGATGAACAAGCCTGACAACTCTGACGGATCAAGAGGTCAGTTAACTGCCGGAACAGATACTTGTCACTTACTTCAAATTCAATCCCCTTGGACTTGAATTCGGGATACCGGTCAAACTCACTTTTTTGCCTCATTTAGGACTTACAAAAAATGAGTCCCAGTGGTTCTCAGGGTACCCAGTGCGTCCACCAGGATTTTCTTCGCGTCGTAGACACGGATACATACCAGCAGAGCGCATCCATGTGCGTATACCGGGCCACACAGGACGGATCCCGGGGTCTTACCTTCGTGATAAATCACGGCATTCGAGTTTTGTTGCGATAACGTAACTCGAGAATCTCATGTCGCAGTCAAAGTTTGACTGAAAATATTCGGGTTTCCACAACCACAAAACTCGCTCCCGATGGGAGTAACACTTCTCCACTCTTCGATGCTTTTGCCAATGAATATCGTCGGGTGCGCGCTCAGCGCTCCCGATGGGAGTAGCCCCCGAGGCTATAGTCAAAAAAAGATTTTCTCGAGTATAGACTCAAAAAATAATATAGCTCGTCACACTTCAACTCGAAACACCTCACCTGCAAAAATCTTCAATTCGAGATACTTTCAAGAACATCTTGTCTTCTAGTTCATGTCTACTACTTCAATGAAGAGTTCCACTCGATTTTTATGCAATTAACAGCCCCCAAGGCTTGTAACCAAAAGATTCTTCATCTCTGATTTCTTTGATAAGTTTCAGCATTCGTCGGCGCCATCCTTTTACCTTTATATATACTTGATGACGTCAATAAAAACGTAACTCTTCATCCATGCGAACCGTTTTATGGGTAAGACTGTAATTTCCCGATTTTTTGACCGTTTTAACGGGCTGCACGATTTTTGACCGTTGGTGGGCTGCCGTTTCCGATCTTTGCGCCACGTCTCAGCCCACGATCCTTCTCCCAGAAGATATATAAATGACATAGTGTGGAATCGTACTGTTCACCAGCTCGTTACCTCCGCCGCCTCCATTGCTGATCTCCTCTGCCTCTTGCTCTCTTGCGAAGCCCCCGAGCGCACTTCTGCACTGAATGCGCGTGAAGCATCTGGCCACCAAGAGCGCTATGGCCAAGTTTTCTGCCACCAACTGGGTTCGCTCCACCGTCACCAAGAAGGAGGTGGAGAAAGCCACGGCGGACGGCCTCATCGCTGCCGAAGATTCCATCAAGTTTCCTAGCACCGAACGGATCCCGAAGCCCCCGAGCGGTTACCGGGTAATATTCCTTGCTTTTCTCCTCCGTGGTTTGTCCCTTCCTGCCCACGAGTTTCTCCGTGGGCTGCTATTTGTCTACGGTGTGCAGCTCCATCAGCTCACTCCTAATTCCCTTCTTCATATTGCTTGCTTCGTGACTCTTTGCGAGTCATTTTTGGGCATTGAGCCCCACTTTGCTCTCTGGAGATCGATCTTTCGACTTCGTCCCAATGTTTCTCTGGCAAGGAAACCCGAACTAGGCGGAGCCGTTGTTTCTGTGCGCCCTGAGGCGCAATATCTTGAGTTTTCCATGGCCGCATCTATCCAAGGGTGGAGGACAAAGTGGTTCTATATGAAGGACCGCAAATCCTCTCCTGAAGATGAGTTCGGCCTTCCTCCCTTTGACGCTTCTCAAGAAGTGAAGAAATTGAAGTCGTGGGATTCGCTTCCCTCAGATGAGGAAGTTGCACAGATTCTTCCTCTTCTATCCCGCATTCAAAATCCTAAAACAGGCCTAGGAGGTGCTTTGTCGGGTATCCAACTCATGGCGTTTTTCATACAACGTCGAGTTCAACCCCTACAGCACCGCCTCACCAAGCTTTGGACTTATTCTGGCTTGGAGGACCCTACTCGCATATCTGAAGATCTGATGTCGAAAGAAGATGTCGACAAGCGAGTCAGGAATCTCACCAAGCTCACCAAGGAGCATTCAGTTGCTGACCTGAAGGCAGATTTCTTCGACTCCGTGCACCCTATTCCTGAGGTATACATCACTGCATCCACTTTTATCAAACTTCTCTTAATTTCGACTTGCACACTTTGCTGATTTACTAATATGCAGGGTCACCAATTCATTATTTCTCGTCCCCCTCTTCCTGAAGAAGGGCCCCTTCCTGCTGATCTAGCATCTCCTGCATCTGAAGCCCCCGAGGCTGACGATAGTCAGGACAGCGATGATGTCGAAGAATCAGAAGATGAGACTAGCTCGTCGACATCTCCTCCTCCTACTCTTACTGAAGATGTTGGTGTCGACAAAAAACGGAAGCGTGTCGACGAGATTGCTTCATCGAGTTCTGCAGCGGCTGGAAAAACCCCCGTTCTTGCAGAAGATATGGAGTACTTTGACATGCTTGCATCGTAAGTATTGTAGTCGAACTTTTCAATTGCTTTGTTCTTGCCTCTCGCTTATAACTTATGCTTTTCATGCAATGACGATGAAGAACCACCAACATGTGCGACAGCTGTTTCACCACCTTCTCCAGTGGCGACTGATGAGCCTGTCGAGCCATATGTTGCTCCGAGGACTACCAGGGCCTCTATAAAGAAGGTTTCTCACACTCAAGCCCGAAACCTCAAACGCACAAAGAAGGCCAAAGAAGCCGAGGTTTCTCTGGAGGCCCATGCTTCTACAGTTTCTCCTGATGATGTGAGCGATTCTTTTTCCCTCCTTTCCTTTCATGCCCTTCTTCTCTTATACTCTTCTTTTAGCAGGCTTTGGTCAAGAGATTTATCGCCCTGGGCACAGAGTGTGCGGGGTACCTAAAGGTTGCAAAATCTTCCGAAGGTACAAATTTATATTCAATCATTACTTTTCTTCTGTCTCTTGCTGTTTATCTGACTTCCTTTCGTCTGATTTTGTAGCTGCTTTAGCGACAGCTAATGCTCGCATTGCGTCGCTGGAAGCGGAGCTCAAAGCTTCGCAAAAAGCTTATGATGCTGCGACCTCTGCTAAAGCAATTGCTGAGAAGTCGCAGAAATCTGCGCTCGCCAAGGCGAAGAAGGCTGAGAGGGCGTTAGCAGATGCCAACAAAGAGCATGCTCAACGAGAACAGGCTGTGGCGGAGCGTCTTCACACCATGTCTACTGCTGCCGAAAGTAAGTTCGTCGACTTGTCTTCTGTTTTCGTCCCCTGTTGCACTGGTGTATTTGTTGACATTTATCTCTTCTGTTCTTTTCTATTGCTTCAGAATTCACAGGGGTATCTCCGTCGTCCCTGCAAACGGACGATGATCCTCTTATGGATGCGGTTAACCTACTCGAAGAAAACTGGATATCTATCCAGGAAACTTTTGAGTTGGTTGGCCGCGTTCTGTCACGGCTATTCGTCGGGTTGTGGCCGAAGAAAAAGATGGCAATCCCGAAGGGCAACCTGACTGAACTCGCCAAGATTTTTGACAGCGAGGAAGACCCTACTCTCCATCTGAAGGGGCTGTCCATTAAGCGCGGCGCCGAAGGCGCCATTGCCCTTTCTCTTGTGCATGGCACAGACTTTGATTGGGAGAAAGTTAACTCCCCCCATGGTTATACCCGCAACGAGATGAAGGTGTTTTTCGAGAAGGCGAAGAAGTTGGCGCCTGCATTGCTGAACACAATTTCTCCTTCGGCAGCCTCTGCTGTGCCTGCTGCACCATCTCCAGCGCCGAAAGCTCTAGTGCCACCATCGACTGCTAGCGAGGAACTGGCCGCGCCCCCTTCTTCCATGGAGCACAATGCTGAGGTGGCGTAGATTTCAGCCTCTTTGTAGTATTTAGTTTTCTCCTTTCGAATGTAAAAGACTCCAAGTAGGTACAACCCGAGAACCTTAGTCATAGGGTTGTACTCTTATGTAAATATATCCACTTCGTAAGAATTTTTATGCTGCCTTTCTGAAATTGTTTCTCCTTTCTTTCTTTTTATAGTCGATGCGTGACAGTGATCCTTCTTCTCATCCTCCTGCTCCTTCCTCTGCTCGCGGATTCAATCCTCAGATTTTGTCGACTCCTAGTCGATGTAGTCACTGCGAAGAATATTCTTCCAGGGTTTCTGACCTTGAGACTCGCCTATCCTTGGCTAAACGCCAAGCACAGATGGCTATTAAAAAGGCTAGCCAGGCCAGTGGCTATATGAAGAAAATCTCTTCACTTGAAGAAAAGGTCTCCAGCTTGACGGCGAAGGTTGTTCACAATGAAGAGTGCGAGTCTTTCATTCTTGGAATTGTCGAGTCTGCTGGCGAGCTGTTGCGATGTGAGTTTTCTTTCGACTTCTTCTTTTGGCTGTTTGTGCACTTCTCTTGTGATATATTTGTCATTGTAGGTACTTGCTTGGATTTTGCTGCTGAAGAACGTCGAGTTGCTGAACGAAATGCTGCTTTGGAGAAGATGTCGACTGGCTATGAGACTCTGTGGTCTGATCCTCGACGCCGTAGCGCCATTGTATTGCTTCAAGATCGTGCCCAGCACATTGGCGAGTCAGTTGATGGTTGCCGACGAGCTCTCACAACTATGCACTCCATCATGCTTCCTCGTAATCCTTTGCCTGCAACTTTCCCCCTTCTTCTTGATGCTTTCAGATCCAGTCATCGTATTCATAGGTTGATAGAGCTGAACTTAGTGGCAGGTGCCAATTTTGCTCTCGGGTGGATACGTAAGTGGCACCCGAGGTTGAATTACAGCACTATGTCCCTAAGTTTGGCTCCAGGTGGAGCTAGCCTTCGGGTTCATATGGAGAACACGCTTCAACCTGCTCGAAGACTTGTAGCTAGGCTTCTAGAAGCGGATGCTGCGTTTTTCCGAGAGTATCATTATTAAGATCCTTTAGGCGTAGATGATTCTGACAACCCGATGTTGTAAATTGTATGTGGAACGCGAGAGACTGTTTATTTCACGACTATATGTCTGAAATTTATTCTCAAGGCGTGTTTGTATGACTCGTGCGTTTGCCGCATCTTCTTTTTTGAAAGACTCGTAAACTCGAATATGAGGAACGCTTTGTCTTTATTTATACTTTTAATGTAAGATACATGGGGTGACCCAAGAGATCCGGCCTGTGACCCGTGTTCTGGATCTAGAGGGCATTGCCCCTGGAATAATTCATGGCTTTTACAGCCTTTATTGTTCTACTCTATTGTCTTTATGATGCTTACGTCGTCGTGGCTTTCCCTTTCTCTTCTGCGCCTGTGTCTTCTCCTGATGTTCCTGTTCGTGGCTTCTTCGTTTCTGGTTCCGCGGTGCATCCTTCGAGTAGCTTGACGCCTTCTGTGGTCGCGCTTTTTGCCTTTTCTGCATGGTTGGCTATTACGCCAAAATTTTGCGCCATCTTGTGGAATTCCCTGTCGCAGAGATCTGAAACTTCAAAGCTTCCTTTCACTGTGATTATTCCTTTTGGTCCTGGCATCTTAAGTACCAAATATGTGTAGTGAGGTACTGCCATGAATCGTGAAAACGCGGGTCGTCCGAGGATCGCGTGATATTGTGATGGCCAGTCCATGACTTCGAAGTCTAGTTTCTCCCTTCTGTAGTTTTGTCGGTTGCCGAAGCAAACATTGAGTGCTATTCGCCCCAGCGGGTAATTGGCACTTCCTGGTACGATTCCATGGAAGGAACAATCTGTCGGCTTCAGAAACACTAATGATATATGCATTGCTCGGAGTGTTTTCGCGTATATCAAGTTAATTCCACTCCCTGCATCCATGAATATTCTGTCGACATCATACGCGCCGATTTGAGCTTTGAGTACCAGAGGCGCGTTTCCTGGCCGAGGTACTGTTATGGGGTGGTCCTCTCTGTTGAACTCGATTGGTTGTTCTGACCAGTGCAGATATTCTGTTGTAGCTGGAGGCGACATGACTGCTAGATTGACTTGTCGAGTTATACTCTTTTCTTCTTTGTTCGACTTGGGCACAGGTTGTATCATTGCTGTAATGTGTCCTTTTGATGGGACGTACCCTTCGTCGTTGTCGTCGTGTCCCTTGTTTTGCTGATCTTGCCCTTGAGGAGCTCCACTGTTTCCTTGCTGGTTTATCGGGGGATTGTTACTTCCTTCAAATCCTTGTCGCCTTGCTTCGGTTTGTTTGTTTACTGCTGCTTCTTTGAGTTTTAAGAATGTTGTGCAGTCTTTCATTGCGTGCCTTGATACTCGCTTCCCGTCGACGAACGCTGAGTGTATATGACAAGGCCCATTGAGCATATCCTCTGGTGATGGGTTGTACTCTCTGGATTCTCTTGGTGGGAACTTCTTGTAATCTTCTCTTCCGTAGCTGCGATATCCCGAGCTTCTGCGATCGTTTCCTTGATAACTATTGTCTTTATACCCTGCGGCGACTTGGCTATGAGAGCCGTAGGTGTCGTAGTTTCGGGATCGTCTCCTTTGGCTTCCGTATCTGTTTCTTCTGTCGTCCTCTGGAGATCGTGTCCGTTTGTTGTTGCACGCATCTTCTCCATCTGCAAATCTGTTTGCTGTGTCCATAAGACCTGACACTGTTTTTGGCTTGATTCTACCCATCTCTTCGACTAGGTCTCTTCGCCTTAATCCAATGATGAACGCGTCTATCGCTCTTTCGTCTGAAACTTCGACTGCCGAATTTTTGATCAGGCTCCATCTTTGGATGTATGCCCGTAGTGTTTCGTCGCGCTGCTGTACGCATGCCTTGACTTCTTCTATTGATGCTGGCCGTTTGTACGTCGACCTGAAGTTGTTTGTGAATTGCTTTGTGAGGTCTTCCCAGCTTCCAATGGATTCTTTCTCTAGTTTGCTCAACCACGACCTGGCTGCTCCGGTGAGATGTAACTACAAACTTTGCATTGCTGTCTCTTTGGTTCCTCCTAGTATTTGAACTGCTTGTAGGTACTCTGCGAGCCATGATTGTGGTTCCTGTGATCCGTCGTAATTTTGTTGGTCATGAGGTAACTTGAATCCCTTAGGAACTGGAGTGGTGCGAACCCTACGAGTAAAGCACGATGCCCCCATCTCCTTTTCGTCGTCTTCATAGTCGCGCCTTTCATTTGGGGATCGCGATCTTCGAGTTCCACCGTGCTGCTTTGGTGATGGCGATCGAGACCGGCGTTTGCTGCTTCTATACCGAGGACTATTGTGACGGCGAGGTGATCTTGCTTTGTGCGCTTCCTTGTGGTGATGTGCTTCTTCTCCTTTTGCTGATAGCTTGTGGCCCATCATATTGAGTCCATTTAGTGCTGCTCTATGCATATGCTCCCGAGGATCTCCTGGACTTGGTCGAGTTGTAAGTAGATATGCTTGTGCTGCCACTAATGCTGTTTCGGGAGTTTTTGGTAGGATGTTTCCCTACTCGTCGACCGATAGGAAGGACGAGTCGAGGTTTTTAGAAATACTTTGCTTGTCGGAGTACTCGAGGTTGTCATACCTTGAGCCATGTCGACGATTTTTCCTTGCGTTGCTGTATGATGCGTCGCTTCGTGCTCTATGGGCAGCTTCGCTGGCTGCAATGGCTGAATCTTTTCTTCTTTGTATCTCTACCTTTTCCTTTTCTAATTGCTTTGCTTGCTGCCTGAGGGCATAATGATACCCAAAGAGCATGTCTTTGCTGGAGCTGGATGGTATTGGTTTGCCGTGTTTTATGGCTTCTCTTATTATTTTCCACTCATCGACTGATAGTCAAATTTTCTCCCTGGCTGCGAGGGTTTCCACTGTTTGCCCTTCTGCTAGGTGATTTGCTCCTCTATCGATATTTGCTGGGTTTATCACTGGGTTGTTATTTTCATCGAATTCTTCTGAGTTGTCGCCCACAATGGCGAGTACTTGGCACTGCTTGCCGATGTTACTATTAAAGCTTGAAAAGATCGAGTTCCTATCTTCAGAAAGCTCTAACCCTATCTTCCATGTGTCTGTTGAATTGTTTGAGATATTGTCGAGGCAGATCGTGAGATCGTCGAGTTGGATTTCCACGTCGAAATTTTCCTTTTCTTCGTCATCTTCTGCAATCTTTTCTTTTTGCACTTCTTCTAGGCTGACCGGCGAATTTACTTCGCTGGAAGAGCCTTCAGAATACTCCATTATTACTGTTGTTTCCGGTTCTTGTGCCGACGGATCTTGAACTTGTTTCGTCGGATCCACAAGGCGAGAGGAACCCGACGGCCCGATGAAGATGCTCAAACTTCCAATTGTTAGTTCCACCTCTTGACTTCCGTCGACTTCTGGACTGCTGTTGGCTAAAAGCGAAAAAGCCATCGAATTCATGATTCCAACGCCCAAAGTCCCCACGGTCGGCGCCAATTGATGAGGGTTAACTCGACAAATGTCCTAGATGAAGGACTTAGGATCGGGGAGATAGGGCGTCGGATGAACTCGAAGGTAAAGTTAGTCGAAATAGGTGTGTATCGAAGGTAAACTTGGGTGTTCAACCTGGCTTGCTTTCAATCTGCCCTACACCGTCCCCTCCTGGCCCCTATATATAGGTGGCCAGGTCTCGAGGATCGGGTTGGGTCCGATACAGATTACAATATCGATATACGGTAAGAACTCGTATTCGACTTATTATTACAATTGGGCCTAACTCAACGGGCCTCAGGGGTACTCAACTAACGGGCTCTATTAACTATACCCTTGTCACCGGCGCACAGTGCCGTGAAATTCAATGGCTGCCACTGAAGTTCACCCAACTCATGGATGGGCGTGAGTTGTGTGAAGCAATTCTGCGTGAACATTCTGGGGGAGGAACTCCCTACGAGGTGGAAGTTTGGTATGACGGCACTGGCAAACAACACTTCAAGGGTGGTTGGTCACAATTTGCGGATGATCATGACATCCAGCGAGGTTTCTTCATCACCTTTGATTTTCACATGGGCACGTCTAAGTTTGACGTGAAAATCTACGATGGTACTCAATGCCAGAAGGAGTATGAGGCTGAAGTACACTTCCACTAGAGTCTTCTTATGTAATCTCCTTTTCGAGTTGCCTTGTTGCCGTGCTATCTGTAATAAATAACCGTACTTTGGTGTTGATGCTTTTAATAGACCATGGGAACAAATCATTTGTTTCGAGGCATGCTTTATATATATTATCGGGTTCTCTTGAACCAATTTATATTGCTTGAAGAATATCGGGTTGTTGCACAACCTAGTAGTATATCTTTGAAAGATCTCCATATTGTGATAAACTTGCTTTCGTACGACCCGAGGGTTGAAGCCCATGAGTGGAAAAGTAAAATATTTGTACAATTTGTCAAGTTAACCCAAGGAACCCGACCTATGGCTTCATGTTCTGGGTTCGGAGGGTCAACTCAAAGTTACTGATGTTACTAGACTTCTTCTATGCATAGAAACATCGTAGCTGCTCCGCATTCCATGGGTTGCTTTCATCTTTTCCTGTTTTCTTGTCTTGTAGTCGATAAGCTCCTCCTGGTATTACTTCTGTGGTGATGTAAGGTCCTACCCAAGGGGACTCTAACTTGCCGTGGCTGTCCTGCCTGAGTCGTAAGACTAAATCTCCACCACAAAGGATCGTGGTCGAACTCGACTACTATGGTAGTTTCGTAAGCTCTGTTGATACTGTGTGGCTCTTTCCAGTGCTTTATCTCTTGCTTCATCCAGTGCATTGACATCATCTTGTAATGCTTCTATTGAGGTTACTTCATTGTATGCCATCACTCTTAGAGCTTCATGTGTAACTTCAACTGGAAGCATGGCTTTTGCGCCGTGGACCAGGAAAAAAGGAGTTTCTTGAGTGGCTGCATTAGGCGTGGTTCTTAAACTCCAAAGAACGGAGGGCAGTTCATCTACCCAAGCGCTCTTGGCTTTCTCGAGAGGTGCTAAGAGCCTCTTTTTTATCCTGTTGCATATTAGGCCATTGGCTTTTTCGACTTGCCCGTTTGTCTTCGGGTGTGCTACAGATGCAAACTTGAGCTTGATTCCCAAACCTTCGCAGTAACTCTTGAATTCCTTTGAAGTAAAGTTTGTCCCGTTGTCTGTGATGATGCTGTATGGTACACCGAAGCGAAACACTATTGACTTAATGAAATTGATTGCTGCTGTCAAATCTTGAGTTGTTACCGGGGCCGCTTCCACCCACTTGGTAAATTTATCGACTGCCACTAGCATGTAAACATGCCCTCCTGGCCAGGATTTGTGCAACTTTCCTACCATATCGAGGCCCCATTGTGCAAAGGGCCAGGACACTGGTATTGGCTGTAGCTCTGCTGCTGGTGCGTGTGGTCGAGATGCCGATCTTTGACATGCTTCACACTTCCGAACTATATCTTTCGCGTCTTCGATGGCTGTTAGCCAATAGAATCCTGCTCGAAGTGCTTTTGCCGTGATTGCCCTGCTGCTAGCATGATGGCCACATACTCCGGCATGTATGTCTTTTAATATTACTTGCCCTTCTTGAGGTATGACGCAACACTGCAAAACGCCAGTTATGCTCTTTTTGTATAATTTGCCCTGCAACACAACAAATGCTTTCGATCATCGAGTTATTCTCCCACTGCATCTTCTGGTAACTTCTTATTTATCATGTATGCGAGATATGGCTGCATCCATGTTTCTTCTATCATCATGACTTCTTTGGGTTCTAGTGCACTCTCGTCCCTTTTCGCACCAGCCCCTGAGCCTGCTGCAGTAGTCGAACTTTTGATGCTTTTTATCGATCTTTCCACTATTTCTTCCTAGAAGACTCCAGATGGCACGGGTAGGCACTGTGACCCGATATTTGCCAAATTGTTGGCTTCTTCATTGCTGTTTCTACTGATGTGCGAGACTTCGCACCCGTTGAATGTTCCTTCGAGATAGTGATATAAGTTCTTGTAGGCCATCATGTTGTCATTAATTGTGTCGCATCTGTTCATGACTTGTTGAACAACAAGGTTTGAATCTCTGAATATTTTTAGACGAGTTGCTCCACACGCCTTGGCCATCTTCATCCATGCAGTAAAGCCTCGTATTCTGCTTCATTACTAGAGGCCTACGGAAAGATGGCCAAGGCGTGTGGAGCATATTATCAGTTTGTTGCCGTGTGGTGATATCAATACTACTCCTGTGCCTGGGCCTTGGACTCTCTTAGAACCATCGAAGTACATTGTCCAGACACTCGATAAATCTAGCAGTCCCATGCTTTGCAACTCCAACCACTCTGCTGTGAAATCTGGCAAGATTTGCAACTTGATTGCCTTTCTTTTTTCATACATGATGTCCACGGGAGATAATTCAATTCCCCACAAAGAAACATGTCCTATTGCTGAAGGATTGTTCAGTCTGTTCAATAGTGGTGCTTCATTGACCACTATAATTGGGTGCACCGCAAAGTACTGTCGCAATTTTTGTGCTGTTGTAAAGACACTATATGCAAGTTTTTGATAGTGTGGATACCTCTATTTTGTCGGAGAAAGTACTTCGCTGATGAAATATACCGGTCTCTGGACACCGAGGGCTTTACCTTCTTCACTTCTTTCGACTACTAATACTATACTCACCACCCGATGGGTTGTGGCGATGTAGAGTAGTAGTGGCTCTTTTTCTTTTGGTGCGACCAGCACTGGTGGCGTGGAAAGCACTTTTTTTAGCTGTGGAAAGGCTGCATCTGCTTCTTCTGTCCATTCAAATTTATCATCTGACTTCTTCATGAGTGCATAGAAAGGGAGTGCTTTCTCTCCCAGTCAAGCAACAAACCGACTTAGTGCCACGACGCGTCCTGCAAGTTTCTGTATGTCGTGTAGTTTCGTGGGCTTCCCCATTGTTAAAATTGCTTGGATCTTCTCTGGGTTCATCTCTATTCCCTGTGCTGACACCAAGAACCCTAAAAGTTGTCCTGCCGATACGCCGAAGGAACACTTTGTCGGGTTAAGCTTAAGCTTGTACCTGCTTAGGTTGTCAAAGGTTTCTGCCAAGTCGCTGATTAGGGATTCCTCCTTTCTTGTTGTAATGACTACATCATCATAGACTTGGATATTGCGTCCTATTTGGCTCCCAAGGCATCTTTGAATCATCCATTTATAAGTTGCTCCTGCATTTTTTAGGCCGAAAGGCATCACTTGATAGCAGAACACCCCATATGGCATAATGAAAGCTGTCTTTTCTTCATCTTCTTTTTTCAACTTGATCTGGTTGTAACCAGAATATGCATCCAGAAAGGAAAGCCTTGCACATCCTGCTATTGAATCAATTATTTGATCAATGCGGGGTAGAGGGAAGGGATCCTTTAGACAGTGCTTGTTGAGAGATGTGTAATCGACACACACTCTTTGTACGTCTATATTTTTCTTGGGTACGATGACTGGATTGGATACCCAACTCAAAGTTTTTATTTCTCTGATAAATCTGGCGTTTTCTAGCCTATGCAACTCTGATGCTATCGCCTTCCTCTTGGGTTCATCAAATCATCACAATGGTTGCTTGACTGGCTTCGCTGTAGGATCTACATTTAGTGCGTGCTCGACAAGTTCCCTGGGAACCCCTGGCATGTCTGAAGGACACCAGGCAAAGATTTCCCAGCGCTCACGGAGGAACTCGACGAGCGCGCTTTCCTATGCGGGTTCCAGGTTTACCGCAATTGATGTTGTCTTGTTCTGGTCCGTAGGATGGACCTGGATTTTCTTCGAGTCCTGAGTTGTATCAAAAGCCTGATCTGGTAGGGATCGTCCAATGTTGGGTAGTACATTATGATCTGTTTCTCCTTTCAGCCTCTCATATTCTGCTGTCATGCCAAAAGTTTGCACCATTCTATTGAATTCCTTATCAAAAGTGTTGGCTACTTCAAAGCTCCCTTGTACTGTAATTGTTCCTTTGGGTCCTGGAATTTTTAGCATTAGATACGCGTAGTGAGGTACTGCCATGAATTTTGCAAATACTGGGCGCCCTAGAATTGCATGGTACTGTGAGGGCCAGTCCATAACTTCAAATTCCAACTTCTCCCTGCGATAGTTGCTGCTACTGCTGAAGCAGACATCGAGTTCTATTTTCCCCAGAGGATAATTTGCGGCTCCTGGTACTATTCCATGGAAAGAGCAATCTGTTGGCTTCAAGCTTGACAGCGATATACACATTGCCTTTAGGGTTCTGGCATATATTAGGTTTATGCCACTTCCTGCGTCCATGAACACTCTTCCGATTTCGTACCCTCCTATTTGTGCTTTTAACACCATTGGCGAGTGGCCCGGCCTGGGAACTTTCCTTGGGTGGTCTGCCCTGCTAAACTTGATTGGCTGATCTGACCACCGTAAGTACTCCATAGTGGCTGGTGGCAACGATATTGCTAGGTTTACCTGCCTGGATATATTCTTTCGCTCTTTCTTTGACTTGGGCACTGGTTGAATCATTGCCGATATGTAAACTTTCCACTCTAAGTGCCTTGCTAGCCTTTGTACTTGATATCCTTGACTTGTGTATTTTTCTCCTTGCCAACCCCCTTGACTTGAACCCATGGCGCTTTGTAACCTCAGGAAAGTTCTACAATCCTTCATCTGGTGGTTTAAAACTCTCTTTCCATCAAGATACGCGTAGTGGATTCGACAAGGCCCATATAGCATGTCATCGGCCGAGGGGCCAGAGTATCTTGGTTTTTGTGCTCCTTTTGCTTGAAACTTCCTACTTTCATAACCTTCCTCTTCCCTTGCTTCGTATCCCGTGGCTACCTGACTTCGCCTTCCTTGGTTATCCCTACTGCGGTGTCATCTCCTCTGTCTACTTATTCTGTCGACTTCTGGTGAACGTCCTCTTTTGTTGTTATATGCGTCCTCTCGATCAGCGAATCTATTGGCTTCTTCCATTAACTCAGCTACTATTGTTGGCCTTGTTCTTCCTATCTTTTCCACGAGGTCTGAGCGACGAAGGCCAGCCGAAAAAGCGTCTATTGCTCTTTTGTCTGAGATGTCCTCTACTGAGTTTTTGATTACACTCCATTGTTGTATATAAGAACATAGAGTTTCGCCTTTCCTCTGCACACACGACTTGACTTCCTCCAGTGACGCTGGGCACTTATATGTTGAGCAGAAATCTTTTGTGAATTGTTTTTTGAGTTCTCCCCTACTTCCGATGGATTCATTGGGTAGGGTGTTTAACTAGGACCGTGATGCGCCGGTGAGGTGTAATTGTAGACTTTGCATTGCTGTCACTTTTGTTCCCCCTAATATCTGTACTACCTGTAGGTAATCTGCCAACCATAAGGTAGGTTCTTATGACCCATCATATTTTTGTTGGTCGTGAGGTAACTTGAATCCTTTGGGTACCCGCGTTTTGCGAACCCTGCGGGTAAAGCACAACGCGCCCATCTCTTTTTTGTCATCCTCATAATTTTCTTCTCTCCAGGCGTGGCATGATTTATTTACTCGAGCCTGTGCTATTATATTTCATGCGTCCTCCTTCCTTTTTTGTCGCCTTTCTTCTTCTGATGACTCGCTAGATTCGTTTCATGTGATTTTGTGCTTGAACTTCTCTTTTCGCCTCTCCTTGTAGCTTCTGGACCTTTTCCCCTGATCTTGTCTTCCAATATCCCGAGGCTTCTTATTGAGGCTTGGTGCATATCTTCCCACGGATCTCTGGGTTCTGGCCGCGTGGTTAGTAGGTATGCATGTGCTGCTATCAGCGCTGCTTCCGGTGTTTCTTGCACGAAATCTTCCTCCTCCTCCTCTGGCTATGGAGTAATACTTCTCGAGTACCTTTCCTCTCTACTCTGCGCCATTGTTCCTCTGTTGTGTTTTGGGTCTCCACGCCTTTCCCTACTGTACTCTGAATCATCACTATAGTCATCCCAATACTCTTCCCTTGACATACTGTTATTATCTTGACTTCTCAAAAGCATGTCTTTTTCCTCTCTCGGTTTCTTCTTGTGCTGGTGTAATGCGTACTGATATCCCATTAGAACTTCTCTTCTTGTGCCTTCAGGTACTTCTGTGCCATGATTGATAGCTGACATGATGATCCTCCACTCTCCGGCTAAGACGTGAATTTTCTCCTTCTCCTTTTTATTGTGCTCCATTATCTTGTCGACCTACCTGTCGACCCCTTCGTTTCCCTTGTTATTGTTTTCTTCTTCTACTTCAGTGATAATGACGCATAACTGGTGTACTCTTTTGGAGATGCCACTACTTTTAGCGGCGAATTCCCATGTACTATTGTGCATTTTAACCGCTTTTACTTCCATGTCGAGTTTTTCCTGGATTTCGTCGACTTCTGCGACTTGTGCTTCTCCTACGCTGACCGGCGAGTTTACCTCGCTGGAAGAGCCTTCAGATGATTCCATCATTACCACTGTCTTGGGCTCGCTTGCCGACGGATCTGGCTTCATCGGATCTGTTAGGCGAGTCAAACCCGAAGGTCCGATTAGGATGCTTAGACTTCCGATCATCAACTCCGTCTCTTGATTTCCGTTGGTTCCTGCACTGCTATTGGCTAAAAGCAAAAAAGCCATCGAATTCATGATTCCAATGCCCTTTGTCCCCACGGTCGGCGCCAATTGATGAGGGTGCTTGCGTGTAATAAACGTGGGAAATACCCAGCCCGTTGGGAACCCCAAGAGAAAGGTGTGATGAGTATAGCAGCTAGTTTTCCCTCAGTTAAGAAACCAAGGTTTATCGTTCTTGGAGAGGAGAGACAAACGACTGAAGGTGATGCTTGCTAGATTGCGACAGCTTCGGACAATTTATATATGGCGCCTCATCCAAGCTTTTTTTGCTAGCTGCAACGCGGAACCTGCACACACACAACCAAGTACTTTGTTCCCAACTTACGATGAGGTTGTCAATCTCACCGGTTTGCTTGAAACAAAGGTTATGAGTGTATCAAGTGGAAAATAGTAGAGTATGCGAGTAAAGTAAATAGTGCGAGTAAAGTAAACAGGTGATAGCAATATGATGGAAATAGGACCGGGGTCCACAGTTCACTAGTGGTGTCTCTCCATAAGATAAATAACACATGCTGGGTAAACAAATTACAGTTGGGCAATTGATAGAATAAAGATAAACGTGATATGTCAAGAAGATCACTATGAGATTTACTCTGGGCATTACAACAAAATACATAGACCGCCATCCAACTGCATCTATGACTAATAATCCACTTGTGGCGAATCAATCCGAGAACTCCATAAGTATTAAGTTGCAAACAACAGATAATTGCATTAAGCAAAGTGTGTAATGTAAACAAAGCATATGCCCTCGAGCATATGAATGTTGTTTTCTCCCTAGTAGCAATAGCACATCTACAACCTCAGAGGTTTCTGTCACTCCCCCAGGTTAAATAGAGGCATGAACCCACTATCGAGCATAAATACCCCCTCTTGGAGTCACTAGCAACTACTCGGCCAAGATAGCTACTAACAACGGAGAGCATGCAAGATCATAAACAACATAGAGATAACAAAAGATATATTTCAGTACAGCAACTCAATCATAAACACCAATATTCATCGGATCCCAACAAACCAAACATGTAGAATTACAAAACGGTGATCTCAATTATGTAGGGTAGCTCATGAGATCTAAATATGAAGCACATGGTGGAGAAGACAACCATCTAGCTACTGCTATGGACCCATAGTCCAAGGTAGACTACTCACTCATCACTCCGGAGGCAAGCATGGCGATGAAGAAGACCTCCGGTGGTGATTCCCCTCTCCGGCAGTGTGCCGGGAAGAGCTTCTGGACCCTCCCGATCTTCGGGTCGACGGCGGCAGCAGATCGCGATGTGTTCTGGAAAAGTGATCGGGTAGGTTTTTTCCGTCGGGGGGTCTTTATAGGCGAAGGGGCGATGTCAGAGGTAGGGCCAGGTGGCCTCACACCTGGTTGGCGCGGCCTAGGCCCTGGCCGCGCCGTCCTGGTGTGTGGGGCCCCTGTGGCCCCCCTCCTGCTCCTCTTCGAATCTCTGGAAGCTTTCGGGTAAAATAAGACTTCAGGAACTTGTTTTGTCCAATTCTGAGAATATTTCCTGTGTATCACTTTTGAAACACAAAAATAGCAGAAAACAGGGAACTGGCACTGTGGCAACTTGTTAATAGGTTAGTACCGGAAAATGCATAAAAGTGCCATGAAGTGTAACGAAACAATAGGCAAATGGTGTAAAAACAAGCATGGAGCATCAAAAATTATAGATACATTTGAGACGTATCAAGCATCCCCAAGCTTAACTCCTGCCCGTCCTCGAGTAGGCAAGTGATAAGAAAACAATAATTTTTGAGGTGACATGCACCTACACAATCTTGATCATATATGTAAGCATTTATGAGCTGGGATCATAAGAACTTAAAACATGGGCATGAAGATATAATCTTGACAATAAGAAACTTAGCAACCATGTTGTAAACATGCAAATGAACACAAACAAAAGATCATGAAAATGAAACAATGAAAGTCAAACGTGTGTTCAAATCATAAGGAAAAACATACAAATGGTTTTCAGCTTGTCCTTCAAAGAGAGCAAAACATAAATGCATAGGACACCTTCAAGTTTAAGAGGGCGACTAGATACAAATAATTTAAGAACAAGTGAAACCAACAATATGAATCAATCAATGAAAACTTTGGGACAATGCACATTATACTAAGAATGATAACTATGCTCTCTTAATGGTGCATAAAGGTAGAAGGTGGTAACTCAACATAAAAGTAGAAGAAAGGCCCTACACAGAGGGAAGCAGTGATTGCAAGTTTTATAACCTTTAAAAATTATGGTACTTACCGGCTATGAGCTCTCATTGCCCCCATCATAAGCATCTTGAATGGTTAAAGTTAATGCGAGAACAATTATGATGCATATGCTTGACAAATCATAAGTTAAAAACCTCGTGTCCCGTGAATACGAGAACCCAAACCTCATGCTACTTTACTTAGAGTCCCAAGCAAGGCTCTTGTCATTGTAAATATATGCATATCATTGAGAACTGCCAATGGGGTACCTCCGTGCCCGATGACATGGAACAAGCTCACACCAAAATGACAGGACAAGCAGATAATGAACACCTCGATATCTCTTTTATTTGCCATTTGTTTAGCTTTTTATTGTGAGATGCGTCGTTGAATGTTCACCATGGGTATGCTGCAAATTTCCACCATGAATTATGCATGGCTTAGATTGGCAGCCTGGCCTTTCCCTAACACATATAAAAACTCCATGATCCCCACAAGATTCCCAATTCATTTCACACGCGGGCATCCATAAACAAAAGATCACGATATCAACTCAAATAAGAAGTGCAATGTTGAAAGCTTGCCCATGACTGCATGGCTGGGCTAGTCTCCAACTTACAACTTGCAAGCATAATAACTCAACATAAGAGACCACAATGTCAAATTTTTAAGAACAGGAAAATGTAAAGTGTGCCTTCCAGTTCGTGAGAGCTTTACTGACCGAATTTACAATAACACTGGTAAGAGTTTAATTTGAAGAGAAAATAAAAGCAAGTCAAATTTACTTGGAATAGCAAATTGCTAGTAGGTATGTATGGTGGACACTTTGGAAAACTTTGGCTTTTAGGAGTTGGATGCAAAAGTAGAGCTCATACTCAGTACAAGGCGAGGGCTAGCAAAAGACTGGGATCGACCAACTAAGAGAGCAATAATGGCCATAATCATGCAAAGCGACAAAGCGACATTAAAAGAAGCATAAGATGGCATCAAAAGTCAAAAACTAAATGATCATGAAGGCTATTGGCGACTTTGTATGAGTCTAACATGTGTGAGCATGCGCCAAGTCAACCCAAATAAAGCATCAAGGAGAAAACCAAAATAATGCTTCCATACAATTAAAATAATGCATGATTTTTTCAAAGACTCATTAAGCAATCTCAGTTATTTGAGACAAGTCATGCTACAGCAAAACCACTAAGCATACTATCCAAAAGACATCAAGCATGACATGAAAAAGCCTAAGCCGCAGTCTACACAAGCTCTTTCTTGTACCACTATTTTGCACAAAGCTTTTTCTCTTTTCCAACACCATTTGCAATTTTTAAAGACACCTCTTTTGATGAAAACCAATAAAGATCAGAGGCAAAAATACACCTTGATGAAAAGATATGACAAGGTCTGAATGCAAATCAAGGCGAAAATGAAAACCAAAAGCAGTAGCAGAAAAAGAAGAACACTCGATGAACGATAAGACTGAAAAACTGAGTGTTCTTTGCAAATGAAAACGAGTACATCTCCTCCAAAAAAAATTTGTTGGGGTCCAACCATTTATTGCAGCAAACAAAACAAACCAACTAAGAAAACTAAAATAACTGACGCTCCAAGAAAAACACATAGTGCATGAAGCAATAAAAATATAGTATTTTGAAAGGTGACCTGATTTTTGCCGATGAAGAAGGGGTACCTCGGGGGCATCCCCAAGCTTTGACGCTTGTAATTCTTGGATATTTCTTGGGGTGATGTATGGGCATCCCCAAGCTTGTGCTTTTGTCCATTCTTCAACTCATCTCATCATTCTCCAATCCCTACACTTGAAAACTTCCTTCATACAAAACTAAACACAAATCTATTAGCAACATTAGTGTAGGATAACATATAATCAACCTCTTTTTGCTTCAGGTTTCAACTCAAAACCACCACATATAAAGTATATACTACTGTAGCAACTTCCACAAGAGTTCCATGATCAAAAGAACTCACAAAGAAAGCGATAAAGTGGCAAAAACAAATATTGGCAGAAATCTGTCAAAATAGAACAGCTGAAAAAGGCCGAATTTTTGAGGGGTTTTCTGTTGCTCAAATCAAAAAGTGTTCAACTAAAAAAAGTTTGGATATAACCTGGGTCATATGCACAAGAAATCGCAGGTCCAAAAGATATACAGAGAATTTATAAGAATTTTTACGGTGCAGCACCAAAAACAGTTTCAGGACAGCAACATCCCCAAATCTTTACCTCACTCAAATTAGAGGCTTCTCTTGGCACAAAAACGAAATAAAAAGGATAAGGAGCGGTCATTACAGTAGTAATGACTTCCAAGACTCAAATAAAAGAAAAAGTACTGAACGTAAAACATTGGGTTATCTCCCAAGAGTGTTTTTCTTTAACGCCTTTGAGCTAGGCGCAGAAAATTAAGAAGATGCTCACATAAGAAATATGAATTGAAGCAAAAGAGAGCATCAAGGAGCAAATATAAAACACATTTAAGTCTAACCCACTTCCTATGCATAGGGATCTTGTAAGAAAATAAATCAGAGAAGCACATAGTAACAAGTATGGGTAGATAAAATAAGAGCAACTTTGGAACTTTCAATATAAAGAGAGGTGTTTTAGTAACATGAGAATTCCAACAACCATATTTTCCTCTCTCATAATAATTTTCAGTAGCATCATGAACAAACTTAACAATATAAATATCACACTCACCCTCCTTTGTTAAGCATGGAGGGCTATCAAATAAGGTATTAGTTAAAGAGTTACTCTTATTGGGAGGTAGACATGGGTGGCTCCATTCTTCTTCCTCTTGGTCCTCACTCTCCTCCTCCTTTTCATCCAATGAGCTTCCATTTTCAGCAATTTCTTCTTCCATAGGCTCCTTCAAGGCATTAGTCTCTTCCGTGGGAGAGCATCTATTAAGATATTTAAGAATATAGCCATTTCCTTCCTTGTAATTATCAAAGCAAAATGTGAGTATATCATAAACCTCATATTTATAAGGTGCATCATCAGTATTTTCAAGAAAATAAGTAAGTTCGAATACACCCTTCCAAGCAATAAACTCTTCAATTTGTTCCACATCATAAAAGTCATAATTTCCATTAATATAAGAAGATATGGTAACATCATCATTATACTCACATTGAAAAGGGAGGTGTTTATACCTTCTACAGCAACAAGATCTATCAAAGCAATAAGTAACATTATAAGTAGAGCACACATTTCTCCCTAGTAGCAATAGCACATCTACAACCTTAGAGATTTCTGTCACTCCCCCAGGTTAAATAGAGGCATGAACCCACTATCGAGCATAAATACCCCCTCTTGGAGTCACTAGCAACTACTCGGCCAAGATAGCTACTAACAACGGAGAGCATGCAAGATCATAAACAACATAGAGATAACAAAAGATATATTTCAGTACAGCAACTCAATCATAAACACCAATATTCATCGGATCCCAACAAACCAAACATGTAGAATTACATAACGGTGATCTCAATCATGTAGGGCAGCTCATGAGATCTAAGCATGAAGCACATGGTGGAGAAGACAACCATATAGCTACTGCTATGGACCCATAGTCCAAGGTAGACTACTCACTCATCGCTCCGGAGGCAAGCATGGCGATGAAGAAGACCTCCGGTGGCGATTCTCCTCTCCGGCAGGGTGCCGGGAAGAGCTTCTGGACCCTCCCGATCTTCAGGTCGACGGCGGCGGCGGATCGTGATGTGTTCTAGAAAAGTGATTGGGTACTTAGGTTTTTTCCGTCGGGGGGTCTTTATAGGCAAAGGGGCGATGTCAGAGGTGGGGCCAGGTGGCCTCACACCTGGCTGGCGTGGCCTAGGCCCTGGCCATGCCGGCCTAGTGTGTGGGGCCCCTGTGGCCCCCTCCTACTCCTCTTTGGATCTCTGGAAGCTTCCGAGTAAAATAAGACTTCAGAAACATGTTTTGTCCAATTCTGAGAATATTTCCTGTGTATCACTTCTAAAACACAAAAACATCAAAAAATAGGGAACTGGCACTGTGGCAACTTGTTAATAGGTTAGTTCCGGAAAATGCATAAAAGTGCCATGAAGTATAACGAAACAATAGGCAAATGGTGTAAAAACAAGCATGGAGCATCAAAAATTATAGATACGTTTGAGACGTATCAGAGGGTTAACTCGACAAATGTCCTAAATGAAGGACTTAGGATCGGGGAGATAGGGCGTCGGATGAACTCGAAGGTAAAGTTAGTTGCAATAGGTGTATATCGAAGGTAAACTTGGGTGTTGAACCTTGCTTGCTTTCAATCTGGCCTACACCGTCCCCTCCTGGCCCCTATATATAGGTGGCCCGGTCTCGAGGATCGGGTAGGGTCCGATATAGATTACAACATCGACATATGGTAAGAACTCATATTTCGACTATCATTACAATTGGGCCTAGCTTAATGGGCCTCATGGGGTACTCAACTAACGGGCTCTATTAGCTATACCCTTGTCACTTGGTCATGTGACCAATTGTAAGTATATTATTCGGTACTATAATGGATGATGTAATTCTGTTATCAACTCGGATATGTGGATTCACGATACACTAATCATGGGATCGTGAATTGTATGCATATCGGGTATTCCGGATGGGTAATCCGGGGTCCCCACATTCTATCAATTGCCCAACTGTAATTTGTTTACCCAGCATGTATTATTTTATCTTATGGAGAGACACCACTAGTGAACTGTGGACCCCGGTCCTATTCCCTTTATGTTGATATCACCTGTTTACTTTACTCGCACTGTTTACTTTACTCGCATATTACTATTGCTTTCCACTCGATATGCTCATACCCTTTGTTTCAGGCAAACCGGTGAGATTGACAACCTCATCGTAAGTTGGGAACAAAGTATTTGGTTGTGTTGTGTGCAGGTTCCACGTTGCTACTGGTTGAAGATGCGCTAACAAGTTATCATTAACGGCGCCCTTGTTAGAGCATCACGCAGCTAGTGGGCATCACCTTCAGTCGTTTGGCTTTCTCCTACTGGATTGACTACCTTGGTTTCATAACTGAGGGAAGAACTTGCTGCTATATTCATCAAACCTTGCTCTTGGGGTTTTCCAACTGGCCGGTCATTTACTACACACAATCAAGTTTTCTCACATCATCATCACCGCGCCATCAAGGGACAAATTCCATCTCGATACATATAACCCAACAAGTACTTTCCGATTACCTGAGAGACACCTTTATGATCACCCTCTCATAGGGTGATGTTTGATGACCTCAAAGCTCTCTTCCGGTACTAGGGAGTTGCATTATCTCATGGTCTAAGGAATACAATACTTAACATAGGAAAAAGCTTTGCAAAGATGAACGCAATGACACGATCTAATTGTTGTGCTTTATTTGGGGTCTGTCCATCACATCATTCTCCTAATGATATGACCTCATTATTAATTGACAACTCATGTCTATAGTTAGGAAACCTTAACCATCATTAATCAATGAGCTAGTCCTTAGAGGCGTACTAGGGACACGGTGTTGTTCACAAACTACACAAGTATTAATGTTTGCGATTAATACAATTATAGCATAGAATATAAACATTATCATAAACAAGAATTATAATAATAACATCTTAATTATTGGCTCTAGGGCATAATTCCGACACATGTTAGACATCACGTCAGCAAGCTTGGGCCCACATGTCAATACCCATGTCATCATTACTGACCCCACAATTCAACATCCACGTCAGGAGGATTGGCCCCACCTATCAATAGCCACGTCACCATCATGGGGCCCATCTATCAATAGCCATGTCATCAACATGAGACCCACATGTCTGAATCCATGTCACATATGATAATGACAGTGAAATTGTCATCTAATAAGGCAGATGATGACAAAGTTTCATATATAATGTGACAAAAACAATTGTCATGTATAACCCATCATATATGAAAAAGCAACAAACATCATCGAATATACAATTGACAGTGACAAAAGAATGCAAACCGTCATCCCAAATGAATCTATGACGGGGCTTCTATGACGACGCTCATGACAGACACCATTTGTCATCATGAAGCACTACTAGAAAAAAGCTTACCCGTAGCGCACCTAATATGGCTACCCGTAGCGCATATGTCATGCGCTGCGGGTAGCACGCCACTAGTAAAAAAATACCCGTAGCGCATATATGATGCGCTACGGGTAATATACATACCCGTAGCGCATGTGTGTCTGATGCGCTACGGGTATGCATATTACCCGTAGCGCACCATACATACATGCGCTACGGGTAATATGCATACCCGTAGCGCACCAGACACACATGCGCTACGGGTAATATGCATACCCGTAACGCACCAGACACACATGCGCTACGAGTATGCATATTACCCGTAGCGCACCAGACACATGCGCTACGGGTATTTTCTTTTTGATTTTCGAAAATACTCTATTTCTGCTGCCGAATTACAGTTTTTAATACATAATATAGTACAGTATAGAGAATATAATTATCATGCTAGTCCCACTTGTCAGATTGGTCCCACTTGTCAGTGATTGATCCCACATGTCAGGAAAGCTAAAAATTCTAATTACTGATCAGAAGACGGTTCCAATGGTCAGATTTCCATTTCACACATTTTCAAAGCGCATACATGATTCAGAACAGAGATGGAATTCATTAAATAACACTGGCATTTGTCTATTAAATCTTTACAGTATATAACCCAACTATGCCTGTTATTACAATATTAATATGCTACTCCTTGCAGCTCCTGTAGAAGAGGAAGCTCCTGGTCGGTGAGCAGGTCACCACATCATCTTCACCGGGTGCGACCACATTCTGCCATCCCGACTTGATTGTTGTTTATACAGTTTACAAAAATAAATAATCAGTGTCTTGTAGGCACTGTTGATTGAAGAACAAAGAAGTTATCAAAATAAACAATGCATCCATGCTCATCTAACAATAAATTTGTATATTGACATTACATGGCAGTAAGTATAAGGTATGCAAATGTGCAATCTAAGACTGCAATGCTACAGCAATTCCAATGTGATCAAGCATTAAAAATCATATGGCAACCAAAAAAAACTACAGTGGAGTAATTTTTAGTCTGGCTGTCGACAAGTGAACCTGCATCAATGATAAGCTCAACTCGCATACTCTAGATCCAACCAACAGGCCAACATGGAGAACATCTATATTGATGCCTGTGTATTATTCACCTATTGAGCAGGTGAAGAAATCAGGAGAAAGCAGCAAGTTAGGAACAGTGGCATGCAGCTGCTACGTGTTATAATCTGAAAATGATCAAACATCTTTTTCCTAGAAAACATGAGTTTTAGGATGGAAGAGTGGTTTCATCACACGTAATTAGCTTAGCCCAGCACCAAAGATTGCAAACATAAATCTCATGCAATTCGAACTGGAAGTAAAAGAAATAGTGCTAAATCAATGTGGACATACTCCACTTAGTATTACTATCCAGAATCATTAAGCGGCTACATTTAGAACATGAGCATATTCTCACAGGAAGACACAATTGTTGCATATAAATGGGTTATAGAATACCTTGCAGAAAACAGTTCCACCTATCAAAGGAAAACAAGCTCAACCCATTGGCATCGCTGATGTCCTTTAGATCGTCACCAACAACAAAGCGGACCCTGCTAACAAAATGACAAGTTAGAACTTAGAAGCTGCATACTGGTTGGTAACCATACAAAGTCTCAAGTAAACATGGAATGGACCTGCACAATTATTATAACAGACCAAAAAATCATAAGAGTTAGACAATATAAGATGACAGACTATTTAGTTTGATTATTCTAAACGATCAAACGTATCATCTATCTAGTTTAATTAAAGAATGCAGAGAAACCAATATTACCAACAAAGTGTTCAGGTGTGTATCCCAACATGATTACCAGATAATGCAGATGAATAAGAAAGAAGCTCAGGCGAGGAGTGAATGCACAAGTCAATTCAATCAACGAATGATCGAGAAGCTCATTCATCAGAAGATCATTCATCAGACTAGAGAATTGTTCACGAATGGCACATATCATATCTTACACTTATAATACTTATAATCATAATCATCCAGCAACCTACTAGTTGTGCCAAGATCACAGATGCCAGACAAATATGGAACATGGTAGTTGAAATTTGACCCGCTTCAAGCTGCATCGGCAGCGCCATTAACTTAGCTGCAAGCTAATGGAAACCATATAACTACCACGTTTCAGAGGATACACTTCAACAAAATGTATGTTAGGAAGGTAATCTAGTGGCACTCAGTTCGGGAAAGGTCAAAAGCAGGCAACAATCTGATGCTCATAGGCATGTATTTGCACCATTTCAAGTTACAAGTAGATGAGTTGTTCTTCTACCAAACAAAGAACATACAATGTATTAGAAAGGTGAACTAACATTATGCATTCGTTATATGTTTATTAGAAAAAATGAGCACATACACACATGAACCGAAGACATGTTTTAAGTTGAATAACGATGCCATTCGTGGGATACCGCATTCATTACCCAAATGCAAATGCAACTGAGCACAAACAGACTGCAGCTACTCTGGGACTAAAGAGATTAGCTTAACCTATCAAGTATATCACAGGTCGTTAGCCATAAATTAATAGTAATCAGCTCAAGCCAGCCACTTGGGCCAAACCCCAGGTGAGCACAGCAGTTCTAGCACACTTACAATGTATTTTGACATGCCAAGTTGAGTTTGCATGTAAGACACTTGATACGCAAGACTAGACGAGGTTGCACATGTAAAAAAGTCCTCTGGAGAAATCCGTACCTTGATTCTGGCAGTTGCCTCCTGCCCGGCCTCGAGGAGCTTGAGATGTCCGCCGCATCTGGCGCAGCTGCATCTCCCACCGGTTCCGCAACAGTTTTCTAACCTAGCGCAACAGTTCTCCATTCCCTCCGCACGACCACAATAGCTCCACATGCTCTATGACATCATCCACGTATGCTATCTCAACTTATTTATCTATAGTGTTATGTACACCAAGCATCCATGAATTTGTGCCAGAGAAGTGATTAAATCTGCAGTGGCAAAAGTAGTACTGACATGACAAAGATATGTGTTTTTGTCTCATGAGTAGTATGATCAGCCTAGTCTTAATAGGGTGCTTATCTGATGCAAGAGAAACATTAGAAACACCAAGAAAAAATGGGAAACCAAATGTGGACACTAATTCAAGTACGACTTAAACATTTCTAAATGATTAACAAAAGAACGTTACCACAAGGGAAAAATCAGCATGGACCACCAATGCTAACTAACACCATGAAAACATGACGTGTCATTGTTTTACTGCTGAATATTTGCAGGACCAACATGGCCACCTGGACTATATCCACATGTTCATATTTAAGACATCAAAACTAACTGCTAAACTATGAAATTTTGATGCAGCAACAACTTTGATGTATGACTAATGCAAGTCGTTTACTTTACCATGGCAGATTCTTTATGTTAGCATGGCCAGCCCTAGCTGATGGTTTGCATTTCCCTATCTTTGTACATTCACTGCAACAAAAACTGAAAAAATATGAAGATTTTGTAAAGCATAGCATGCATAGATTGCCAAAAGTACAATCATCACATCAGTACCGACACAAAAAAAATTGGAAAGAAAATGAACTGTTTCCTAGAATATGAGAGCTAGCTATGCTACCTAGATCAAGAAACACAGGATATAAATGCGTTCAACCCAGAGAGCAACTAATTTAATCTAGTATTGGAGGATCCTAAAGAATCATTCGGTAAAGTCTCATTTGTACTCTTCGGTGCTCATCACCTTCAAATCTCCTTCTTGTCAGCAGATCAGATCTACTTTAATGATTCTGACTAATCAGATTATTGACCAGGGGCAACGTTTTGCTAGATCCAAAGATATCAACAAAGCTGGATATATAGCAGGGTCTATGCCAAATATAATCTGTACAAATTAGAAACGGGGGAGAGAACTACAGAAAACATACCAATTAATACGAATTAAGAGAAGAAGGGGAGGCATCACCCGGTCGTGGTGCTTCAGATCAGATCAAGAACTTCCCCAGGAGGCATCAAAGTTACCTCGTCCAGAATTAAAGAGGAAAGCAGCAGTGGGGATTAGCCAGGAAGAACAGGCATCAAAGTTACCTCGTCCAGAGCATACATACGGCCGCAGATACGTAGGCGGCACCCACCTGAGAGACAACTTGCCTACACGTTGACCGCATCAACAACCAGCGGCGGACAACGGCAGCGGGTGAGCCAGGGAACATGGTGGGAGCGAGCGGCGGCAGATTTGTTCTGTGCCGCTCTAGGGGAAGCCGGTCGGCGCTGGGTGCTGGCGCGGTGAGGGTGGCGGCTGAGACATTGGGAGAAATCAGGAGATGAGAGATTGGGAGTTGATGAGACTAGAGGGGAGGGGAGGTTACCTGGAGGACGACGGGGAGACAGAGAGAACCGCGCGGCCGCACGAGCTGAGGGGGGCGAGGTGGTGTCCGCCCGGGTCGTCCGCATCTCGATCTGCAGAAGCTGCGGGGGGACGAGGGAAGGAGACTTGAGACGGGGCATCTCGATCTGGAGAGAGGAACTCGACCCTAGGCGAATTAGTGGTAGGGCAACCTTTCTTTCCGCGCGAAGGGCCAAATTTTTCGCTCACTTTGCGCGCACACGACGTGCGCAGGAGCCAAAGTTACCCGTAGCGCATGTGATATACATGCGCTGCGGGTAGTTCAACTACCCGTAGCGCACCTATACACATGCGCTACGGGTAACATGGCACTGCCTCTGCTCACATTTACCCGTAGCGCATGTGTATAGGTGCGCTACGGGTAGTTCAACTACCCGTAGCGCATGTATATCACATGCGCTACGGGTAAATGTCGACAGAGCTCGCCATTCGGGCCTACATATACCCGTAGCGCATTTTATATATGGTGCGCTGCGGGTATGTGACATACACGTAGCGCATGTACACACATGCGCTACGGGTAAATACCCGCAGCGCACCACATATATGGTGCGCTACGGGTAGCTGTACTACCTATAGACGTTTTTCTAGTAGTGAAGTGATCCATGACACAATTGGCATATTGGGTGACATAAGTGGTTTGTCATTGAATCCAATTTTTGTTGAAGTGACTCATTTCCTTCATGATTCAGAACATTTTTATAATTATGGTTCTTCATTTGGATTAACATTCCTTTCTAAATTTCTCAGTCCCAATGATGAAAGATTGGCTAACTAATCATCATCCTTCTGTTTAGCTAAGTCAGACTCATGTACCACTCTGGCACTTTATTTTCAAAGGTCAAATATACTGGTTGTTCCATCCGCATGTGTAAGTATCCCTACTTAGTCGTGATAGTTCCCCTCGGTCTTATGTATCTTAATTAGTTCAAAATAGCAATGAATCACAATTTTTGGTTTAATGTTCTTGCTGTGGTGATGAAGGAGGCCATGTACAAGCATGTATGGAAATTGATGTTTTCACTAGGATCAGTTCATGGTATTAATTTTTTTATGAAAATATAATTAAATTAATATATCACGATACATGCTATCATGTTTTTTTTAAATAACATTTTTTTACAGTGTCCACCAAAAGTTACTTGCCTATCTGTCATGGTAATCAACATGTTAGCTTTAATTCCTTTAAATCCCAGTTATGGTAGGTGGGTTATATGATCTGTATATAAGAGGGCACCTAACTTAGTTAATCAAAAAAATAACCATATTGTTTGAGATTAGCGTTATCTCTTCAATTACTTTTTTTCAATGTCAATTTCCATGTGTTCTTTTCAGATTGTTAAAAAATGTCTACTTACTAAAGTATGATATTTTTACAAAGAAGTGACCATATGGTCTGCTGGAACATTCTTGCTTTTGGCCAACGACTATACATTGCTATATTATCTCCAATGATTGGAACCTTGTATGGAAAAGGTTAACTGAACTTGCATCAGCCATCAGGTAGGGATTTTGTGTTTTCAAAATTTATTTACCTGTTATTACCATCATCCTTGATTTAAGTGTGTTATGCTTGGTGCCCTTCTTTGGTTCTCAATATGTTTGTCTATGTAGTGCATGTGTAGACTATGTTTCATTTTTTCTTCAGATTTCCTCGAATTTGTTGGTACCTCTTTGATATGTGTGTTGTTGCACCTATGAAGCATGCGTGTACCATCCATATTTACTTCATTATACTGATGCAAGATATTAACTTATGATATTCCCAACTCTGCCTCAGCTACCATCATAGCCATCGCTGTTAGTGGTGTATACTTCATTATACTGGTATTGTTCCTTTGTTTTATGGTGTATCTTATATCATTCAAACTTTTACTAGATGGCACAGTGAAATGGACTTGGATGGTTAGTTTTATTTCTTAAGCTTAGTGCCAAATCTATTAGTCAACATAATTTCTGTACCTATCTTTGTTTTGCAACTCTATCAAAAGTTTCAATGGTATAATTTTTGAGAATACACCCAAGCGGGTGCATTAAACACATAGAAGAGACAACGCTGAAGAACGGCAAGGTGCCGCCAACAAGAGGTGGCAGCTCCTCAAGATCGAACTGGACTACTCTCCACCTATCCACGGCACCGGCTCCGGGAAGCCAAAATAATTACTACGAAACAGTCTAGCTATACGCCATCCACCGTACTCCTCTCTAACCTTCGCTAGGATGACCTCCACTTCTGGCCGGGCTCCGTTAAAGACCACGTCATTGTGGTGCCGCCAAATGCACCAGAAGATTAGGGTAATGGCCGTCCAAAGATCCCGCTGCATGGCCTTGGGACAGGGCCTAGAGTTCCACCACTGAAGGAGAGCCATGTCTACCCCCCGGAAGCCACTGTAAACGATCCCAGTGGTTTAGAGCCCACGCCCAGACCTCCCGAGCAACCACACACCCTAGCAACAGGTGCTGCAACGTCTCCGGCTCCTGATCACAAAGCGGGCATGCCGCGGGGTGCGGGAGTCCACGACGCTCTTGATGGTCCGCCGCGAGCCAAGCGAAAAACCTACACCCATAAGGGGCCCTCAAGCGCCACACCTGAGCTGCCGCTCTAGCTTGGTGGCGCCCCGCAAAGAAAGCATTGTGAGCCGACTTAGACGAGTACACCCCATCCGCCGACCAGGCCCAAATCAGCTCATCACCACGCTCAGGAGAGAGCCAACCCTCGGCAAGGATCTGCCAGAGAACAAAGAACTCCGCGAGTGCCTCGGCCGTGAGGTTGGGCCCGTAGTGCTGAAGCCACAGGCCAGAAAGCCCCTCCTTGACCGAGCGGGCTTTGGCCTTGCGAGGAGCGACCAACGCCGCCATGTTTGGAGCCACATCCTCCACGCGAGCGCCGTCCAACCAACGATCAAGCCAGAACTGAGCATGCTCACCATTACCAAGACGAACGGTCGTGGCTGCCTCAAACAGGGCCAACAAAGCCCGGGGGAGTCTAAGATCAAACTCCGCCCAGGTCCTGGCAGGGTCAATCCACTAAAGCCACGCCCAACGGCACCGAAGTGCCAAGTTGAGAAGGCGTAGATTAGGCAAGCCCAGCCCCCCCCACCGACTTGGGGGCGGTCACCTTGTCCCATGCCACCAGGCAATGGCCACCATTCACCTGTTGACAAGGGTATAGATAATAGAGCCCGTTAGTTGAGTACCCCTGAGGCCCGATAAGCTAGGCCCAATTGTAATGATAGTCGAATACGAGTTCTTACCGTATGTCGATATTGTAATCTGTATCGTACCCTACCTGATCCTCGAGACCTGGCCATCTATATATAGGGGCCAGGAGGGGACGGTGTAGGGCAGATTGAAAGCAAGCCAGGTTTAACACCCAAAGTTTACTTTCGACACACCTATTTTGACTAACTTTACCATCGAGTTCATCTGACGCCCTATCTCCCCGATCCTAAGTCCTTCATTTAGGACATTTGCCGAGTTAACCCTCGTCAATTGGCGCCGACCGTGGGGACTTTGGGCGTTGGAATCATGAATTCGACGGCTTTTTCGCTTTTAGCCAACAGCAGTTCAGAAGTCGACGGAAGTCAAGAGACGGAACAAACCATTGGAAGTTTGAGCATCCTCATCGGGCCATCAGGCTCATCTCGCCTTTCGGATCCGACGAAACAAGATCCGTCGGCAAGTGAGCATGAAGCAACAGCAATAATGGAATCGTCAGAAGGCTCTTCCAGCGAGGTAAACTCGCCGGTCAGCTTAGCAAAAGTATCAATCGCAGAAGGCGACGAAAATCAGGAAAATTTCGACTCAGAAGAAAAGGCGTATCAGACGCACAGCAATGCAGAGGACCTCGCCGTAGAAAGCAGCGGCGTCTCCAGAGTACATCAGTTATGCGTCATTATCACTGAAGCAGAAGAAGAAAACAATAGCAAAGAAAGTGAGAAGGTCGACAGACAAGTCGACAAAATGAAAGATCACAACAAAAAGGAAAAAAAGAAAATCCATGTCTCGGCTAGTGAATGGAGAATGATCAAATCAGCTATCAATCATGATACAGAAGTACCCGAAGGATCGAGGAGAGAAGTTCTAATGGGATATCAGTATGCATTATACCAACACAGGAAGAAACTAAGGGAGGAAAGAGACATTGTTTTTCAAAACAATAACAGTATATCAAGGGAAGAATACTGGGAAGACTGTAGCGAAGATTCAGAGTACAACAGAGAAAGGCGCGGAGACCCGAAAAACAACAGGGACGCGACATCGCGTAGCAAAAAAGAAAGATACTCAAGGAGCCCTACCCCACATCTAGAAGAGGAAGAAGTTGACTTCGCAAAAGAAACGCCAGAAGCAGCATTGGTAGCAGCACAAGCATATTTATTAACTACAAGGCCAGAACCTGGGGACCCGCGGGAAAGTATGCATCAAGCCGCGATACGAAGCCTTGGAATAGTGGAAAACAAGATCAAGGAAAAAGACCCAGAGAAAAAGTCGACAAGTTGCAAGGAGAAGCAAAAGGAGAAGTTTAGATACAACTTCGCGGATAACGAGTACAGCGAGTCATCAGAAGAGGGAAGGCGAAAGAAGAGGAAAGATGATGCAAGACATATAATAGCGCAAGCTTGAGTAAACAAATTGCGTCATGCTTGGAGGGAAGAGAATTATGAAGACAACGATAAAAAGATGGGTGCGTTATGCTTTACCCGCAGGGTTCGCAAAACACGGGTACCCAAAGGATTTAAATTGCCACATGACCAACATAAATATGACGGGTCCCAAGAACCCACCCTATGGTTATCAGACTATCTGCAGGCAGTACAGATACTAGGGGGAACAAAAGCGACTGCAATGCAAAGTTTGCAGCTACACCTCACTGGCGCAGCACGGTCCTGGTTAAATACCCTACCCAACGAATCCATCGGAAGTTGGGGGGAACTCGAAAGTCAGTTCGCAAGAAATTTTCATTCAACATACAAGCGCCCAGCATCATTGGAGGAAGTCAAGGCATGTATACAGAGGAAAGGCGAAACTCTACGCTCTTATATACAACGCTGGAGTATAATTAAAAATTTAGCAGAGGATGTCTCCGATGAAGGAGCAATAGATGCCTTCACAGCCGGACTTCGTCGTTCAGATCTCGTGGAAGAAATCGGAAGAACAAGACCTACGACAGTAGCTGAGCTAATGGAACAAGCCAACAGATTCGCTGATGGAGAGGATGCATATAATAACAAGAGAGGACGCTCACCAGAAGTCAACAGAACAATTAGACAGAGAAGGCGACATCACAGCAGGGACAACCAAGGAAGGCGAAATCAGGTAGCCGCGGGTTACATACTAGAAGAAGATGAAGGATATGAAAGTAGGAGGTTTCAGACGAAAGGAGTAGAAAAGTCAAGATATTCTGGTCTGTCGGCCGAGGATATGCTATATGGACCATGTCGAATCCACTACGCATATCTCGACGGAAAAAGGGTCTCGAATCACCAGATGAAGGATTGCAGAACATTCCTAAGGCTGCAAGGCGCTATGGGCTCAAGCCAAGGAAGGAGGCGAGAAGAAAAACACAGAAGCCAAGGATATCAAATGCAAAAGCTAGCAAGGCACCTAGAGTCAAAAGTTTACATATCAGCCATGATTCAACCGGTGCCCAAGTCAAAAAAAGAGCGGAAAAGCATATCCAGGCAAGTAAACCTAGCAATATCATCACCACCAGCTACAACAGAATACCTACGATGGTCAGATCAACTAGTTAAGTTTAGTAGAGCGGACCACCCAAGGAAAGTTCCCAGGCCAGGCCACTCGCCTATGGTTTTAAAGGCACAAATAGGAGGCTATGACGTCGGAAGAGTGTTCATGGTTGCAGGGAGCGGCATAAACTTAATATATGCTAGAACCCTGAAAGCAATGTGCATCTCGTTGATGAGTCTGAAGCCAACGGATTGCTCTTTCCATGGAATAGTACCAGGAGCCGCAAATTACCCTTTGGGAAGCATAGAACTCGATGTATGCTTTGGTAGTAGCGGCAATTACAGAAGAGAAAAGCTGGAGTTTGAAGTTATGGACTGGCCATCGCAATATCATGCAATCCTGGGGCGCCCAGCATTTGCAAAATTCATGGCAGTGCCACACTATGCATATCTTACGTTAAAAATTCCAGGGCCCAAAGGAACAATTACAATACAAGGGAGCTTTGAAGTAGCCAACATATGTGACAGAGAATTCAATAGGATGGCGAAAACCTTCGGCATGACAGCAGAATACGAAAGGTTAAAGGGAGAAACGGATCATAATGTGCTACCCGAGGTGGGACGATCCCTGCCAGATCAGACTTTCGACACAACTCAAGACTCGAAGAAAATACAGGTCCACCCTACAGATCCAACCAAGATGACATCAATTGCGGTGAACTTGGACCCCGCATAGGAAGGCGCGCTCGTCGAGTTCCTCCGTGAGCGCTGGGAAATCTTTGCCTGGTGTCCATCGAACATGCCAGGGGTTCCCAGGGAACTCGTCAAGCACGCATTGAATGTTGATCCCAAGGCAAAGCCAGTCAAGCAGCCATTGAGACGATTCGATGAACCCAAAAGGAAGGCAATAGCATCGGAATTGCACAGGCTAGAAAACGCCAGATTTATCAGAGAAATCAAAACTTCGAGTTGGGTGTCGAACCCAGTCATAGTACCCAAGAAGAACACAGACGTACAAAGAGTATGTGTCGACTACACATCTCTCAATAAGCATTGTCCAAAGGATCCCTTCCCTCTACCCCGCATCGATCAGATAATCGATTCAACAGCGGGATGCGCGAGGCTTTCCTTCTTAGGCGCATATTCTGGTTATAATCAGATCAAATTGAAGAAGGAGGATGAAGAAAAAATAGCCTTCATCACACCGTACGGAGTATTTTGCTACCAAGTAATGCCATTCGGCCTAAAAAATGCAGGAGCAACTTATCAATGGATGATGCAAAATTGCCTCGGGAGCCAAATAGGGCGCAACATCCAAGTCTACATCGATGATGTAGTCATCACCACAAGAGAGGAGACATCTTTAATCAGTGACTTGGCAGAAACCTTCGACAATCTAAGCAGGTACAAGCTTAAGCTGAACCCAACAAAGTGTTCCTTCGGCGTATCAGCAGGACAACTTTTAGGGTTCTTGGTGTCAGCACGAGGAATAGAGGCAAATCCAGAGAAGATTCAAGCAATCTTAACAATGGGGAAACCCACGAAACTACTCGACGTGCAGAAACTCGCAGGACGCGTCGCGGCACTAAGCCGTTTTGTTGCTCGATTAGGAGAGAAGGCACTTCCTTTTTATGCACTTATGAAGAAGTCGGATGATAAATTTGAATGGACGGAAGAAGCAGATGCAGCGTTTGCACAATTGAAAAAAGTGCTCTCCATGCCGCCAGTGCTGGTCGCACCAAAAGAAAAAGAACCGCTACTACTGTACATCGCCGCAACCCATCAGGTGGTGAGTACAGTACTAGTAGTCGAAAGAAGCGAAGAAGGGAAAGCACACGGCATCCAGAGGCCGGTATATTTTATCAGTGAAGTATTATCTCCGACAAAACAGAGGTACCCGCATTATCAGAAACGTGCATATAGTGTTTTCACAACGGCACGAAAACTACGATAGTACTTTGCAGTACACCCAATTATAGTGGTCAATGAAGCACCACTATCGAACATATTGAACAACCCTTTAGCGACAGGACGTGTCTCTTTGTGGGGAATCGAATTATCTCCCATGGACATCACGTATGAAAAAAGGAAGGCAATCAAGTCGCAAGTCTTACCAGATTTTACAGCAGAGTGGCTCGAGCTGCAAAGCACGGGACCACCAGATTTATCGAGTACTTGGACAATGTACTTCGACGGTTCTAAGAGAGTCCAAGGCGCAGGCGCAGGAGTAGTTTTGATATCGCCCCACGGCGACAAATTGAAGTATGTCTTAAGGATGAGCTTCCCACAAGCTTCTAATAACAAAGCTGAATACGAGGCCTTGTTACATGGAATGAAGATGGCCAAAGCATGTGGAGCAACTCGACTAAGAATATTTGAAGATTCCAACCTTGTCGTCCAGCAAGTCATGAACAGGTGTGATACAATCAATGACAACATGATGGCCTACAAGAACCTGTATCATTATCTCGAGGGAACATTCGATGGATGCGAAGTCTCGCACATAAGCAGGAACAGTAATGAAGAAGCCGACACTTTAGCAAATATCGGGTCACAGTGCCTACCCGTGACGTCCGGCGTATTTTGGGAAGAAATAGTAGAAAGATCAATAAAAAGTGGAAAAAGTTTGACTACTGCAGCAGACACGGGGGCTACGTCGGAGCTAGAGGAGGTCATGATGATAGAAGAAACATGGATGCAGCCATATCTTGCATACATGGTAAATAAAAAATTACTAGAAGATGCAGTGGAGGCCAAGAGGATAACTCAAAGATCAAAGGCGTTTGTCGTGTTGCAGGGGAAATTATACAAAAAAGTATTACCGGCGTTTTACAGTGTTGTGTAACGCCCCAGGAAGGACAAACAATATTAAAAGACATACACGGCGGAGTATGTGGCCATCATGCTAGCAGTAGAGCAATAGCAGCAAAAGCTTTCCGAGCAGGATTCTATTGGCTAACAGCCATCGAGGACGCAAAAGATATAGTTCGAAAGTGTGAAGCATGTCAAAGGTTTGCATCTAGACCGCATGCACCAGCAGCGGAGCTACAAACAATAACATTATCTTGGACCTTCGCACAATGTGGCCTCGATATGGTGGGAAAGTTGCACAAATCCTGGCCAGGAGGGCATGTCTACATGCTAGTGGCAGTCGATAAATTTACCAAGTGGGTGGAAGCGGCCCCGGTAACAACTCAAGATTCTACAACAGCAATCAGTTTCATCAAGTCAATAGTTTTCTGTTTTGGTATACCATACAGCATCATCACAGACAACGGGATAAATTTCACTTCAAAGGAATTCAAGAGTTACTGCGAAGGATTAGGGATCAAGCTCAAATTCGCATCTGTGGCACACCCGACGACAAACGGGCAAGTCGAAAAAGCCAATGGCCTAATATGTAGTGGGATAAAAAAGAGGCTCTTAGCACCTCTCGAGAAAGCCAAGAGCGCTTGGATAGAAGAATTGCCCTCCGTTCTTTGGAGTCTAAGAACTACGCCTAATGCAGCAACTCAAGAAACACCTTTCTTTCTGGTCCATGGCGCAGAAGCCATGCTTCCAGTCGAAGTTACACACGAAGCTCCAAGAGTGACAGCATATGATGAGATAACATCAATAGAAACATTGCAAGATGATGTTGATGCACTAGATGAAGCAAGAGATAAAGCATTAGAAAGGGCTACGCAGTATCAACAGAGTCTACAAAACTACCATAGTAGTCGAGTTCGTCCATGATCCTTCATGGTGGGAGACCTAGTTTTGCGACTCAGGCAAGACAGCCATGGCAAATTGGAGTCTCCTTGGGTGGGACCTTATATCATCACCGAAGTAATACCAGAAGGAGCATATCGACTACAAGACAAGAAAACTGGGAAGGACGAGAGCAACCCATGGAATGCAGAGCAGCAACGACGTTTCTACGCGTAGAATAAATATCTTCGTATCAGTAAATTCGAGTTCACCTTCTGAACCCAGAACATGAGGCCACAGGTCGGGCTCTTTGGGTCGAACTCGACAAAATTGTACAAATATTTTTTACTTCTCCGCTCGGGGGCTTCAACCCTCGGGTCGTACGCAAGGAATTTTTATCGTGAGTTGGAGGTCTTTTTTTACTATAAGGTTATTTAAGACAACCCGATGAATATTCAATCAACTTGGTTCATAAAAAGAACCCGATATTCTTCATATAAGTTGGTTCGCAAAGAACCCGATATATGGAAAGCATACTTCAGAACAATGAACTTGTTCTCATAGTACTAGTAAAAACATCGACATAGCGTATGAATATTCATTACATGGCAGCAAGGACATTGTCATACAAAATTACATAGAAAGCAAATCCTTGTGGGAGTGGACTTCAGCTTCATATTTCCTCTGGCACTAGGTGCCGTCGTAGATCTTCACGTCGAACTTCGACGAGCCGATGTGGAAGTCGAAGGCCATGAAGAAACCTTGGTGGATGTCGTGGTCTTCTGCAAACTGTGACCAGCCACCCCTCAAGTACTGTTCGCCGTCACCATCATACCACACCTCCACCTCGTATGGGATACCACTGCCAGACTGTTTGCGAAGAACTGCCTCTCGCAGTTCGCGCCCATCCATGAACTTAGTGAAATTCAGCGGCAGGCGCTGAATCTCGCAGCACTACGCCATGGCAATGCAGAAGAAAGAAAAGATCCGGGGGGGGGCGCAGTAGGAGCAGCGGAAGCAGAAGAAGGAGGAGCGATTGGACCTGGAGAAGCGCCAGTCACCTTGGGCTTGTTCTTGCTACCAGGTGGACGGCCGGGACGACGCTTAGCCGGAACGGCCGCTGATGATCCTGCGGCGGCTGGAGTTGTGTTGCCCTTGTTCTTACTTCCACGAGGGCGACCCCGCCCTCGCGGCGCCACCGGAGAGCCAATGTTCAGATGAGAACCATCTGCGTCAGCCATGAGAGCAAGGAAAAGGCCTAGGAAAACCCTAGATGGAGAAAGAAGATAATACGGCGGAGGAGGAATCTGATTAGGGTTTTTACCCTTACCAGAAGGTGCTTTATTTATAAGCACGTATTATTGGGCCTTCGTGCTAAAACAAGGCCCGTAAACATATTTTACAATAGGGGTTAACATTCTGCATACAGCAGACGATAATATCAGCAAAAAAAACAAGAGGAGGAGGTTGTGGTCACATGGTTTGAGAACCTCGACTTGGACTTGGGGGCTTCAAAACAGTAGGCTTAAACAGGAGGATGAATAACTGAAATTTTGAGCATATGCTTGTCTACAAGTATACAAACATAGCCTCGGGCGCTACTCCCATCGGGAGCGCTGAGCGCGCACCCGATAGAGGATGAGACAATCAATAAAGGGGATACATACAAACTTCGACTACGTAGTCGACAGAGTGAAGAAAGATTACTCCCATCGGGAGCGAAGAAGACCAATTTAAAAGTCCGAAATTCTTTGATTTTATCAGTCAAAAACTTGGCTGTGATATAAGATTCTCGAGTTGCGTTATCGCAACGAAACTCGAATACCGTGACTTGTCACGAAGGTAAGACCCCGGGATCCGTCCTGTGTGGCCTGGTATACGCACATGGATGCGCTCTGCTGGTATGTATCCGTGTCTACGACGCGAAGAAAATCCTGGTGGACACACTGGGTACCCTGAGAATCACTGGGATTCATTCTTTGTAAGTCCTAAATGCGGCAAAAGAGTGGGTTTGACCGGTATCCCGAATTCAAGTCCAAGGGGATTGAATTTGAAGTAGGTGACAAGTATCTGTTCCGGTAGTTAACTGACCTCTTGATCCGTCAGAGTTGTCAGACTTGCTCATCAAAACCCCTTGCGAAAGAATATCATGAAAATAAGCCGAAAAGACCAAGTCGAAGATTTGAAGATGTGAAGAAGTCGAAGAATTAATCAAGCCGAAGATTTGAAGATTAGAGATTCAACCTGAATCTGCAATTCTGGTAGAATCTCAGGGGCTACTGACAAGGGTATAGATAATAGAGCCCGTTAGTTGAGTACCCCTGAGGCCCGATAAGCTAGGCCCAATTGTAATGATAGTCGAATACGAGTTCTTACCGTATGTCGATATTGTAATCTGTATCGTACCCTACCCGATCCTCGAGACCTGGCCATCTATATATAGGGGCCAGGAGGGGACGGTGTAGGGCAGATTGAAAGCAAGCCAGGTTTAACACCCAAAGTTTACTTTCGACACACCTATTTCGACTAACTTTACCTTCGAGTTCATCCGACGCCCTATCTCCCCGATCATAAGTCCTTCATTTAGGACATTTGCCGAGTTAACCCTCGTCACTTGTTGTCTACCTTTCCACATGAAGGCCCTATAGATCTTGGTGAAGGCCTCCAGGGTCTTAGGAGGGACGTCCAGGGACATCAAAGCATGAACCAGCATCGACAAGAGCGTGGTTTGGACGAGAATCGCTTGCCCGCCATGGTTCATGAGCTTGGCACACCACAGCTGCACCCTCCTCATCGCGTTGTCAACCACCGACTGCAGCTGCGCTGCGGAGACCTTGCGGATACCCAAGGGCCATCCAAGGTATCGAAATGGAAGGGTGCCAACCTCGCAACCAAGAATGTCACATGCCAACGCAACCTGCTCTGGCGAATAGCGAATAGGGTGAATGGAGCATTTTGCAAGATTGGTGCACAATCCGGAAGCCACACCAAAGTCCTCGACAATGGCCGAACAGGTGAGAAGGTCCAACCGAGTAGGTCTCACGAAGGTAACCACATCATCAGCGTACATCAAGGTGCGATGTCGCAAACCCCCAGCGGTGAGAGCCGAGAGCAGGCCATTGCTAGCCGCCCTCTCAATCATAAGGTGGAGCACATCCATCACCGAGTCGAACAGGAGGGGGGAGAGGGGGTCCCCTTGTCTCAAGCCATGCCTGTTGAAGATGAGATTACCCGCCACACCATTAACCACCATGCGGGTGGAGGCTGACCCTAGCAAGCCACATATCATGGAGATCCAACGCCGGCCGAACCCCAGCTTAGCCATGACGTCGAGCAAAAAAGCCCAATCCACAGTGTCGAAGGCCTTGGTGATGTCGAGCTTAAGCAGGATGACATCTTTTTTGAGGCGGTGCAGTTTTCTGGCGGTGGCCTGAACAAGCTGAAAGTTGTCATGAAGACAACGCCCACGGATGAAAGCACTCTGCTGAGGACCCACAAGGAGAGGCATGCTCGGCGCGAGGCGGACGGAGAGGACCTTGGCCATCAAATTAGCTACACTGTGAATGAGGCTGATCGGCCTGAAATCCTTAACCTCCATGGCATCCACCTTTTTGGTTAAGAGAGAGATCAACGCCTGGTTGGCCACGTGCAGACCTCTGGAGTCACCTCCCCACAAGGCGCGGAATGCCTCCATTACGTCCTCCTTAATGATCGGCCAGCAAGACACCCCCACACATCCTCCTCCGAGAAAGGCACTCCAAGCCAGAGAGATCATGGGTCTGCATGCCTAGGAAATCAAGGTCTAGACCATATCCATGCTCTGGGCAAGACCCCAAGAGCCGCTCGCAGAAGGAGTCCACCGCCTTGGCCTTGTCGTCTTGGTCAGAGATGAGGACCCCATCCACCTTGAGGTGAGCAATGAAGTTCTTTCGCCTATGATGATTGGTGTGAAGGTGGAAGAATCTCATGCAAGCATCGCCTTTGCTCAACTAGTGGATCCGAGAGCGGTGACGGGCAATAGTGCACTCCAACGATGCGAGCCCCAGCAGCTTGCACTTCAGGAGCCGCTGGAAATCCCGCTCTTCCACGAAAAGAGGATGGGAGTCCATCGCCACATCGAGCCTAAGAATCAGCTCATTCGCCACTAGGATCTAAAGCTTGTTATTGCCGATGAACTTGTCACTCCAACTGGAAAGCGCCTTGGCAGTAGCCGCAAGCTTGGCCGCGAGGCGCTTGAATGGGTTCGCAATCGGCTGGGGCGAGGCCCACGCCCCCTCCATAGTCTCCTGAAAGCCCACAGCCTTTGGCCAGAAAGATTTAATGAATCTCTTCCCTAAGCTAAACTGCAGGGCAAGATTGAGCAACAGCGGGCAGTGATCGGACGTCGAGGAGCTCAGAGCAGAAAGGAAGGACGAGGGGAAGGCCACCTCCCAGTCCACAGTGGAGAACACCCTGTCTAGCCGCTCAAGCGTGGCCCTCTCCCCCTCATTGGACCACGTGTACCGCCTCCCATTGAGGTAGAGCTCCTTCAACTCCAACTCCGCCAACAACTTCCAGAACTTGCCCATCATACGCCGATTGAGGTTGGCGTTGTTCTTATCCGCTGCATCCACTATGAGGTTGAAGTCCCCAACTACCGCCCATGGACCAGGGTGGAGGTCCCTAATGTCTTTTAACTCCTATAGGAAAAGGCACTTGTCCACATCCGTATGGGGGCCGTAGACCCTGGTGAACCACCAACCCGCGGAGCCAACATCCCCAACTCGCACGGTGATTGCGTTATTGGAGAGATGGGGGTTGGAGATCATCACCACCTCAGACTTCCACACAATAAGAATGCCTCCCTGCGTACCCATAGCCGGGAGGGAGAAGAAGCTATCAAACTCTCTCCCCAAGCAACAATCCACGATCGCTCGAGAAACCACCTCAAGTTTAGTTTCTTGAAAGCACACCATGCTCGCACCTGAGAGCAAGACCAACTGAAAAATAGCATCACAGCGGGCCGGAGAGTTTAAACCACGTACATTCCAAATGAGCCAAGAGAAGCTAGTGTCTGACATGGTGAAAAGAGAGAGAACCAAAACAAGCGGACTCTAACTCAAACTACAATATCCACATTCACCTCATCCACCATGGGGTCAACCTCCGGAAGCCAACCAAAGAGGGCCAAGCACGCAAAGATGTCCTGCTGCATCATGGGCTTGGAGAAGAGCTCCAAGTAGGCTTGGAGAGCCTCGTCGCCAATGACCTCCCCCTCCCGGGCCAAACCCAGCTGCAACATGAGGGCCTTTTGCTGATGACTCACTAGGGTTCCTGGAGCAAACCTCCCCGCCACACGTCGACTACGACGCATCGTCGACGGAGGTGCCCGCTTCTAGCGAGGGCGCTTGGGCAGCGGGCGAGGAAGGAGAGCCGCCTTGCGCAGACAACAACGCTCTCTGAAAGAGGCCAACGGCAGGGCAAGGTCCAAAGAGGGCGGAGTCCCATCGGACCGAGCGGGGGCAGAGGGAGCGAGAGGCGCCTGAGGTGTAGGATGTCGCGGCATCATCGACGCTCCATCCTGCGAGGATCCCTCACTGGAAAGCACCACTGTGAACATGGACTGCTCCCCCACCTACAACTCCCCCTTAGGTCCACCGACGAGCCCACTAGGAGTAGCCCAGGAATTTGACGAAGATGTGGGGGAGGCTGGCGATGTGGAGAACTCGAGCTCGGGCTCGGACCATGAGCCCCGCCCAGCGTCGAGATCCACCAACTTCCTCCCTTGGACTGGCGGGAGACTACGCGAGCGCGAGGGCGAGAGCCCACCAACACCAGACGAGCTGCCCTCTAGCGGAGCTGGCTGCACCGTAGGACCGGCAGCAACGGCGTCGACCCCACGGCTATCACCAGACAGCGGGGTCGAAGCAAGCCCCCCAGCCACGACGTCCGCGTCCCCCCGAGCCACCAAGAGGCTGTCGACATCGACATCGGGAAGACACGGCCATAGGAGCACAGAAGAAGTGTGGCCCAACGCCACCCTCCGCTCCCTGCCGCCACCCCACCGGCGATGAGAGCCAAGCGGGTCGGGCGGCCCAGGCAGATCGCCCACACCATCTCCACGGCCACCTGGTCCAAGACCACCACCACCATTGCCATCTTTGCCCCTTGCACCATGCCCATGGCCATCGTCTCCATCATCACAATCATCCGGATCCCCACCCGGCATCGGCCAATCCAGCGAGGGGTTGGTGTCCTCCAGGCGCACTAGGTGGACAGTGGCGGTGAACTCCAGGAAGGCCACTTCCTCTGGAATGATAGCATCTGGCGGTGCCAGCAAATCATCGTCGTCCTCCCCGAACAGAAGGGGTTCCTCCACCCACATGATCTTGGATCTTGGCAGAGAGGCTGGGTTTTCTGTCCAAGCCATAACTCTGAAACGCCCCAGATCAGAGCGCATCGCCGTCTCCACACCGAGCCGCTCCACCCAAGAGGATGGCCCCAACAAGTAACGCACTGTATCCAGGTTCCACGCGATTGGAGGGATCCTGACGACCTCCATGTGAACGCGGTACCGGAACGTCCTCCGTGTCGCTTGAGCTTGCCTGTTCCAAGGGTTGAAGCGCAGCGCAAAGCTGCGCCCGTCCACTGGGCTTGCGCCCGCCACCACATCCTTGCGCGCCCTCGAGTCAAAGATGAAGAGAAACTCCGCCGGCCAGAAGCGGTGGACGGTGAAGTGCCCCTCCAGCTCCGGGAAGCGAGCCAGCACCGCCGCCGAGGCCGACTCAGCGCTGACCGAGCGTCGCGTCCCGGAGACGTAGGTGACCAAGCTCCACCTGAGCGCACGCTCAGTGTCCTCGACCTCCTGCGTGCAGTAAACCACACAACGATCCACCACTGGCCGGGAAGCCAACGCTCGACCAGCCGAGGTCGCCGCCGGCGCAGGCAACGCGTGCGCGCGCTCTGACGCCCGCCGAGCATCTCTCTCGCGCTCCGCGCGCTCCCGAGCCAGACGCTCAGCACGCTCGCCATCCAAGCGCTCGCGCTCGCCGTCCCTGCGCTCCACGCGCTCCTGGGCGGCACGCTCGGCGCGCTCAGCCTCCACGCGCTCCCGCGACGCCCACTCCAGCTCCTTGCGCTCACGCGACGCGCGGACCTCCGTCGCCCGCGCGCGACCACCAGCCTCCAGGTCGCCCACGCCCGCCTCGCGGCCACCAAGGCGGTCATGCACCGGCGTCGCGCGCTGCCATTGGCGCCCCGGGAGGCACGCGCACGCCGATGCGCTCGTGGACCGGCGTAGAACGTTGAACCGGCACCGGCGACGGCGCTCCACGCGAGTTAGCCACAGGGGGCTCCACGGGCGATCTTGCTCTCGGCGGCGGCGGATGCCCAGTCCGGCCGACCGCTGCAATAGCTCCGAAAAGAAAGGATATTAGAACATGTGCTGAGTTCATTCCTGCAAATTTGCAACTATATGCTTAGGAACAGGCTGTAGCAGTTTAGCGGAGCTCTGTATGGCCATGATTGCCAACGTTTCACTTTTTCAGTAATTGCGTCTTGGTAGGATGTTTAAACAAGACATCTTTTCCTATGACCTATTTGCAACTTAGTGGAAGTATTCAGAGTTACATGTGCACTAATTTTTAGAAAGGTATTCTATCTATCCACAGATCATTTTATTGGAATGGCACAATCTTCATTGGCATAATCCATGGATCATCTAATTGGAATGGCGCAATCTTCATTGTCATATGCACCAATTTTTCGGCTGGTCCTATTATGATCCGATCAATTTGACAACTACTTCCTACAGGAACCATTAGGCTCGGATCGCATGGATCTCTTCGCCTGATCAGCGCAGTTGTGTGCTATCCCATTGATTTCCCTCTTGATGTGGAAGATTCGGGGGTGGAGTGGCCTTTTCATCTCCTCGAAATCAATGGCCTGTCTTCGTATCTCCCAAAGCATGGCCGGGTTCGCGGCACATGGGCGGCAACAGGCTTCACCAGGTTGGCACAGTCAGAGAAGAATATTGGTTCTTGGAGACGCAATGCAGCACGAAGCAGGCTGCCAGGACAAGGGCATGGGCTTCAGCCTGAATCGGCGAGGAGACGTTGTGCTCCACCGCCAGGATAAACACGTCGGCGTGGCCCTGCTGTTCCTTGGAGGAGAAGTAGATTCCTATGCCAGCAGTAGCCGTCATCTGGTTGGGTTCAAGCTTCCAGGCCGCGTCCAGATAGAGCTTCGGTCCTGCAAAATAGAAGTATGTGCTTACCGAGTCTCCAGACCTTGCTGTAGTGGAACGTTCACTCGGAGGGGTCAGGGTCTGGTTCTTTGGAGGAGGGGATTTTGGAGCAGTTTCGAGGTTGTTGATCAACGCCTTGGCCTGCATGGCAATCTGATGCGGCATGCTCTTCTTCCTGCAGAACAGATCATCATTTCTGGCCTTCCAAATACACCACAAGAATGTAGCTATAGATGTTAGATTTGCTTCCTGGTGGTTCAGTGAGAGCAAAGATTTTAGCACTAAAGCAACCGAGGTGACATTCTGGGTAATCACCTCCGTTCTTAAATACCAAGGTTTATGGAACCAAGCCGCTTTGGCAAAGCGGCAAAGGAAGAACAGATGCATGTTGGATTCCGGGAGCCCACAGCGGCAGCAGCTTTTCTCTATGTGTTTTGAGTACTTGGACGCTCTGTTTCGGATGGAATTGCCCTTCTTAAGACTCTCCAAATGAAGGTTTTGATCCTAGGGATTATTTCCTTGGATTTCCAGACCTGCGCAACAATTTGCCTCACCTCTTCGCTGACCGGGGCCGGAGCTGGCATGTCGTTATCCTGCAAATCCTGTAAACAGACTTGTATGCAGCTTTAGAGTTACCCTTACCATTGGGGGTTAGTTTCCAGCATAGAATATCCTCCTCTTCAAGGGGAAGAATAGGGGTATTGAGGATACCGTTTGCAGTTCTTTGGAGAAAAAGGGAGTTGATAAGATTCTCATTCCTTTTCTTTTCTTCCGTAACCCAGAGATCGAGTAGCAGGGTAATGGAAGCCTGGCTGTTGGATGATGAGATCGTCATAGATTTGACGCCAGGCAGAGCACCAGGGAGTGCTCCACATCGAAATGTTGCCCTTGGCAATTTGGTAAAAGGAGTTTTTTGCAGAATAGCCATAATCTTAGAGCATCTCCAGCCGTTGAAGGCTCCCATGCCGAAATCCGGGGCTATTTAGCGCCGGATGGATGAAAATTTCGGCCTGGGGAGGCCCATGTTTCCAGCGGCGAGCCCAGGGCACTATTTGAATTCAAATAGAAAGTAGACAAAAAGCGACGAAGTTTGACGAAATTTAGAGATATTTATATAAATAGGGCAAAATATAGAGATATTTTACATATATAGGCCGAATTCGTAATATATTCGAATTCGGCCAAACCTAAACTAAAAACACGCGTTCTACATGCCGAAATGGCGGTAGAAACGTGTGTAGTCACCGCCGTCGTCGGAGGAGTCGCCGTCGTCCTACGGCGGCGGCGCCTGGCGGCTCGAGCCCTGTCCAGCGTCGCCGAAATGTGGCGGCATAGGGCAGTAGAGCTCGTTGTCGCTGGACTTCTCCAGCTTGACGACCGGCGCGCCACGTCGAGGTAGCGTGGCGGCGGTTTAACGGTCGGGGTAGAAGCGCGGATCGGCGCGCTGTGATGCGGTACGGTGTTGATAGTTTTTCACCGTCCAGTTGGGAACCCCAAGAGAAAGGTATGATAAATATAGCAGCAAGGTTTTCTCTCAGTTAAGAAACCAAGGTATGTCGGTCAGGAGGAAGAAGCCAATATGACTGAAGGTGATGCTTGCTAGCCTAGTGACACTCCAACAAGGGTGCCGTTTACGATCAAACGAGTTAGCGCGTCTTCAACTAGTAGCAACATAGAACCTGCACACAATACAACCAAATACTTTGCTCTCAACTTATGATGAGATTGTCAATCTCACCGGGTTGCTGTAAACAAAGGAATGAGCGTATCGAGTGGTAAATAGTAATAATATGCGAGTAAAGTAAACAGTATGAGTAAAGTAAACAGGTGATAGCAATATAAATGAAATAGGATCGGGGTCCACAGTTCACTAGTAGTGTCTCTCCATAAGATAAATTAACATATGCTGGGTAAATAAATTACAGTTGGGCAATTGATAGAATAAAGACAACGTGATATGTCGAGAGGATCACTATGAGATTTACTCTGGGCATTACAACAAAATACATAGACTGCCATCCAACTGCACCTATGACTAATAATCCACTTGTGGCGAATCAATCCAAGAACTCCACAAGTATTAAGTTGCGAACAACAGATAACTGCATTAAGCAAAGTGTGTAATGTAAACAAAGTATATGCCCTTGAGCATATGAATGTTGTTTTCCCCCTAGTAGCAACAACACATCTACAACCTTAGAGGTTTCTGTCACTCCCCCAGATTAAATAGAGGCATGAACCCACTATCGAGCATAAATACCCCCTCTTGGAGTCACTAGCAACTACTCGGCCAAGATAGCTACTAACAACGGAGAGCATGCAAGATCATAAACAACATAGAGATGACATAAGATAAAAGTTAGTACATCAACTCAATCATAACACCAATATTCATCAGATCCCAACAAACATAACATGTAGAATTATATAACGGTGATCTCGATCATGTAAGGCAGCTCACGATATCTAAACATGAAGCACATGGTGGAGAAGATAACCATCTAGCTACTGCTATGGACCCATAGTCCAAGGTGGACTACTCACTCATCGCGCCGGAGACAAGCATGGCGATGAAGAAGACCTCCGATGGCGATTCCCCTCTCTCACAGGGTGCCGCGAAGAGCTTCTGGACCCTCCCGATCTTCGGGTCAACGGCGGCAGCGGATCGCGATGTGTTCTGGAAAAGTGATCGGGCGTTTAGGTTTTTCCCATGGGGGGGGTCTTTATAGGCGAAGAGGCGTCGTCAGAAGTGGCCCTGGTGGGGCTCACCATAGGGGGTGCAGGCCAGCCCCAGGCCGCGCCCCTGGTGGTGTGGCCCACTAGCTGCTCTTCTCCGTCTCCTCTTTGCACTACCGGAATCCACGCCTCTGCCGTGTCTGCCGTAGACACGGTAGTGTCGCTTTTGGACACGGCAGACCATCTGCCGTGTGCAGGCACACGGCAGAGTGGTCACGGCAGTGACAGCGACGGCAGAGGATGTCTGCCGTGTGCCCGTGCCAGCAGGACACGGCAGAGTGTCTGCCGTGTGTTTTAGGGCGTGCACGGCAGAATAAAGTGACTTCGATGTCTGCTGCTCGCCAAGGTGGGGCCCCTCTCTGCCGTGTGTCTCGTTGGACACGGCAGACCATCTGCCGTGTGCCATGTCTGCCGTGTGTCTTCCTTTGACTGCCGGTTGGACCAGCACCGTGGCGGGCCCCAGTCTTTGCCGTGCAGCTTATTTACCGTGTGTCAGATTTGCACGGCACAGTGACCATTTGGTCCACCCGGGCCTCTCCCAGGTCTACAGGTGAGCGCCACGTGTCCAGTTTGCCGTGTGCTTGCACACGGCAGAGGACTTTTGTCCTCTTTGCCGTGTGTCTGCACACGGTAGAGACCCAGTTTTTTCCAGATTTCATTTGTTTTCGAATTATTCCCTGCAATTCAAACAAAATATGCACATATATAATTCCAGATCTTCAATACCAACAATATATATATAACAACATCACCACTTCACCAATATACCACTAGATCATCACATAGAACCATATGACATCATGAAATCATCAAAGTTGATGCATTTGTCCTCTAGACATCACATAGCACCATATGAACACATACATAACATGGTTCACTAGTACACTATCATCTAACATCAACATATAGATAGCAAAGTTCACAAGTGGTACACCATCATCAACACATAGATGACCAAGTTCACAAATAGATGGTTGCGTGCACGATGCCAACAAGTGCACAAAGGCAACAACCATACTCCACGAGCTCCGCGACACAAACCTACAAGTTGACGAAGCACAACAAGCATTAGTTCCCTATAACTATCTTATGAACAAAATTATGGCCATTTAGCTCTATGGACAAGATTATTAACAACAAGCATGTATTGAACATGATATTATGCTAGGAAGCAAATATGGCAACATTATGCTATGTTTTTTTCTCTATTATGGACTAGGTCTAGATTTTCACAAGTACACTAGGAAGCAAATATGGCAAGCTCTATGGACAAAATTTTGACTAGTACACTAGGAAGCAAATATGGCAACATTATGCTATGTTTTTTTCTCTATTATGGACTAGGTCTAGATTTTCACAAGTGTACAATGCACGAGAGGAGCACAAAGGTAGGACAAGTCACCTTCTAGAAGAGCTTGTTGACTAGGCTATCATTGGTGACGTGTGGTTGACCTCCTGCATCCGTCATCTCCGGGGAGGTTTGCATAGCGGAAGTCCCTGCAGTAGGCGGAACCTGATATGCTATCATCATCTCCGGGGGCATCGGGGGATACCCAGTGGGAAAAGTAGCACTAGGCGGAAACTGATATGGTAGCCCAGTCGGGAAAAGCTAGCAAATGGAAAAGAATTTCCTGTTAGACAATATTAACCGAATTCTGAGGATTGATTGACAATAGGAAATTCTACTTACCCATGGCATAGGGGGACAGTGCTGGGGGGTAGCAGAAGTAGGAGTACCATGCGAAGACGAGGTACCGGATGGGTCCATGGCCTGCAAATCAACGCATGCGGAGGTATGAGGTTACTAGAAGAATGGAATTGATATTATTCCTGCCTACAAAGAAACTCACCATTAGTCGCTGGTCATAATATGCAAACTTCTGTTGCATCATGGCGTGCATCGCATTCTGCTGCTCTTGCATGCGCCTAGCTTCGGCCTGGGCCTCCTCTCGCAGTCGGATCTGTTCGGCCAACTGAGCCTATGTTTTGGCATTGCAATGTTATCAATGTTCCACTAGTGTGATGAAGTGAAGTAGACCGAGAGAGACATACCTGAACCTCGGCGAGCGCTCCAAGAGAAGGCGACGGGCGAGTCTCTACACCGGGATTGGAGCTCGTCCTGGATCTACGGACATCGGAGAGAGATGGAACGGTCGCTGGATCAATAGCGCCGTGACCAATATATAGGCGACCATTCTTCTTCCCTTGTCCCGCCATCACAGCAACCTAAGAGTGTAGAAGAACAACAAGTATGGCTAAATCTCCACAAGTGTACTACGGAGCAAAAATGGACAAGATCAAGATGTGTAACCTCGGCGTCAAAGGGCGCACTGTAAGGGTCAAAATCCTCTCTGTGCTTCTGCTTGAACTTCCTCACGTACGCTTCCTTCCGCTGCTTCCCCCCCCATGTTGAGTGACGTACCCACAACGGGATCTGGCGGGCCCTTCCTCTCACGGAAGCTATTCCAAAACGGGAAGAACTCTGGCACAACGCCCGTCTCAAGTGTCTGCAAATGAGAGAATAAAGGATGAGTGATAGAAAACAGCAGTATGGAGAAAATGATAACTTGACATGAAGAATAAATAATACTTTTGCTCACCTTTTTCTGGACGTGGATCTGAAAGGATGCGCTGCCTTGACGGTGTGATCCACCGCCCATCAAAGCATGCCGTGTTTTACCTTCTTCGTGCTTCTTCCAGTACGCAGGGGAGGTCCACCACGCTACCATCCTCGCGAAGCACTGCTTCTTCGCACTGCAATACTGAGGAATCGCCTGGAGACAGAAAATATACACTTAATGAAACTAGAGAAGATAGCCAACTAGTTGATAGTAATCGATATGCATTTACCTGCATGTACTGCCATGGCTCAAAGTACTTCACCTTCCGGGCATCGGCCTTTGTCAACTGAATCCACCGGTACTCGGCATACCAATTGATGATGCACTGAATGCGCGCCTCGTAGTGCATGTCGGTGACTTGCTTCTGGGCTACTTTGCATGCCACCTTATGGCACTCATCCCAGTATGCCTCGTGTGGCTTGAAGTATTGCTACAAAAGCATTCAGTAAGGTCAGAAAGGAACAAAGTTACAATTTGCAATTAGGAGTTATTGAATGATGTGAAATCATGGAAACTTACCCAAAACTGGCACAACACTCGCTGCTGGGCGTTATCCACTTCAAATTCATCCTCGTCCTCACCAACGACCGGTAGGTAGCTGTAGTGCTTCCAAGTCCAAGCTACTGTGACTCTTCCATCAGGCAGCGTCACCAACCCAGGGAACTTGTCCCTAACACAACATCCCATGATGCTCGCGTAGGCGCGCTCTGGAGGTGTACGGCCGTCGAAGTGGTAGGACCTACACAACAAAGATCAAGAGTTTTCAACATGAGGATATAAAAAGGAAGTTGTGAAATGTTATGTGAGTCAAAAAACGTACCGGTCAGACTTTGGTATGAGGACCGCAAAGGGATTTTGTGGTCTCTCGGGGAGCCCCGCAGGCCCACGCTGCCAAACCTTGTGGGGCAAAGGCTTCTTCATGCCCTCGTTGCGCTCCTCAAACTGATCCATAGGCACAGGTATCCACCGCTGCTCGTCGTAGTCGGCGGGGTCCTCGTACAAGCTCGCCCAGTCAGCCTCCTCCTCAGCCTCCTCAGCCTCCTCCCCAGTGAGCTCAGGCTGCTGGTGTGGCTCCTCAGCACCCTCCTCGTGCTGCTGGTCCCCACCATCCTCGTGCTGATGGTCCCCTCCCTCCTCGTGCTGCCAGTCCCCATCGTCCTCAGCATCTCCCTCCTCCTCGTCTGCAGGGGTGGAGAAGGAGAAAGGGCTCGAGGAGGCCTCCTGGAGCGGCGACGCGATGCGCCTACAGCTGGCTGACTCTGAGTCTGACTAGAACTGGATCCTCCAGGCTCGGCAACCGTCTTGCTGAACAAAGATTTCACCGACTTAACTTTTTTGGCCACTTGCTTTGCCTTCTTCACAGCTCCTCCTCCTGGCATTTTTCAATCACCTGCATTGACATCAAGAGAATCTCCATTAGTACACATGGTAGACAATGAATATTAATACATGCATGAAATTTTGAATAAACAAAAATTCATTATTACACATGATAGAGGACATACATAAATAGTTTGAATAAACAGAAATCCATTATTACACATGATAGAGGACATACATAAATAGTCTAGCTACAGAAATCCATTATTACACATGATAGAGGAAATATATAAATAGTCTAGCTATTACAAATCACTTCAGTAGCCCGTGTCGATATCACTACGATCCACTCTTGGATCCAATGTTTCGTCATCGCTATCAAGATTTCCCCACCAATAATCAGGCACATAATCTGGAGGTGGGCCGGCCGGATCATCAAGGTCAAGGCCTTGGTGGAATCGCTCAAGTAATGTCACGTCATGTTGGTTCTTAACCTCCTCCACTTCATCCTGCGGAGTGTCTTCCTCCATGTGTGCAGCTTCGTCTTCTTCGTCATCTACGACCATGTCCTCATCGATCTCCAAGTTGATAGTGAAATTTCCTGGAAGCCCTTCATCTTGGAAAAAGTCGGCATCATATCTCGAGCTGTCGATGCGGTAATCATCCGTGTTAGGCAAAGGCGGCCTACCACGCGTCGGTACCGTGATTACAACATCCCAACCTTGCAGGCACTTGCTCGGTTTTTTGCATGGGTACGGAAGATAGAATACTTGAAAGGCCTGGGTAGCCAAAATGTAGACATCAGATCCCGCATATACGGAGCTTCGTTCAACTTCGACCCAACCAATGTCGGGTTTCCGTTTCACCCGATTTGGGTCGAACCAATGGCATTTGAATACCACGGGGTTATGCCCTTTGCCAAAACCGTAATTCAGCTCGTATATATGCTCCACTCTTCCATAGTAAAGTCCATCTGAGCCTTCACACAGGACCCCGCTATTTATTGTCTTCCGGTTCGGTCGACCCTGTGTGTAACTGTGGGTATGGAAGCGATACCCGTTCACGTCGTAAGCATTAAATGACTCGACGGAATATTTAAAGCCATTAGCAATTTGTTTCAGCTCTGGTTTCATTTCTTTCTCCGATTTTGCCTACAAGTTTAGTACAAGAAGTTTAGTAGAAGAAGATATTGGAATCTAGAGGAGGTCGACGAATGTACTAGTTAGATAGAGAAGTACCAAAGCCGAGAACCAGCTGATGAAACCAAATTTACCACCACTTTTAAAAATTTCCGTAGCTTCTTCAAAGGTAGGATCCCTATTTTGCTTCCAGTGTATTTCAGTGAACCGTCTATGCCAATGATAGGAGGATTAATTAGTCACAAATTTATGAAGGATTGCGAAAAACAAAGTGATGAACCGAACTTACTTGATGTACGGCTTCACTTCCTCCATGCTGTTCAAGACATAAGATTGTATAAAATCCCATTCGGATCCTTTTATCGTCGTTCTCTTAGCGCCACTTGATTTGCCACCTAGCCCGACAAAGATGCTAAGCTTGGGTACCTCTTCATGGTTGGCAGCATTGTAACGAAGGACAGGATTGTGCCGAGTGGGAATGTTGTCATCATAGTACTTTGTCGTGAAATTTGACACCTCCTCGGTAAGGGTTGCCTCCGCAATGGATGCCTCGGGCTTGTTTTTATTGCCGGTTTTAAGCTGAATATCCTTATTCACTCTCTCGGGCCCGAACTGCCAACGAAACTGCACAGGCCCCCCCTTTAACGCCTCCTGCGGGAGATGCAAGATCATATGTTGCATCGGATTGAAAAACCCTGGCGGAAGAAGCATCTCAAGCTTGCAAAGCAACTCGGGTGCCTGTTGATCTAGCTTCTTGACCACTTCTATGTCTAATTCCTTAGCACAAAGTTGACGGAAGAAAAAGCTCAACTCTGCCAGCACTTGCCAAGTCTCCTCGTCGACATAGCCTCGAATCATCACCGGCATAATCCGCTCAATCCATACATGATAGTCATGACTCTTGAGCCCCCCTACTCGCAACGTTTCCATATTCACTCCCCTCGCTCAATTAGCTGCGTACCCATCAGGGAAGTACAAGCTGTCCACAATCCAGTGCAATATTTCTCTCCTTTCTGCACGTGAAGGGCAGAATCGAGCCTTTGGCTTTGACCACTTAGGTCCTTTGACCCCAGGAGGCTGCATGTCTAACTTTGTCCTATCACACCATTGTTGTTGATCAATTCTAGCCTTAACATTATCCTTTGTCTTTTCAGTGTCCATGATTGTGCTCCATAGGGCCTCGGCAATATTCTTCTCAGTGTGCATTACATCAATGTTATGCGGGAGCTCCAAATCCTTAAAGTAAGGGAGCTTCCAGAAGCACGGAATGTGGGTCCATTGGTGTGTCTCCCCATATCCCTCAAAACCAGTACCATTGGGATTAGGCATGAGAGAGTCTAATTCGGCCTTTAGCTCGATTCCAGTCATCATACTAGGACGTGGAGCATGGACAACAACATCTTTTCTAAACCTCTTTATGTCACTCCTGAATGGATGATCCGGGGGGAGGAACTGTCGATGTTGGTCAAAGCAAGAATACTTGCCTCCCTTCTTCAACCAAAGGAAAGTCACTGCCTGCCTGCACACCGGGCAAGGCCACTTCCCATGTGTACACCAGCCGCAGAACAAAGCACGTGCTGGTAGGTCATGCAGAGATGTGTGAAACCAGACATACATATCAAAGTGTTCCTTTGTTACGGCGTCATATGTTCGTACCCCACGGTCGTTCCAGGCATCAAGCATGTCGTCAAACAGCGATTCCAAATACACGTTCATGTTCTTCCCCGGGTATTTCGGTCCTGGGATAATCATCGACACAAACATGTTCTGTCGTCTCATGCATACACCTGGGGGGAGGTTCAAGGGAATGACAAACACGGGCCAACAGCTGTATATTGCAGCAGACATACCATATGGATTGAACCCATCGGTTGATATCGCAACTGCTACACTCCTGGGGTTGCCCGCTTTCACTGGATATTTTGCTACAAACGACTTCCATGCTTCACCATCTGATGGATGTATCATCTTGTCACGGTATCTTTTCCCTAGTGCAGGACATCGCATCTGTTGTGCAGATTCCTTGGTCATAAATAGGCGTTGGATCCTCGGTATGAATGGAAGGTACCGGAGGATCTTTTGGGCAACCTTAGTCTGCCTCTTCTGACCATTACCGGCGTCAACCTCAAAGTACCTAGAGGAATTGCAATGGATACAATATGGTGTGTCCGCATGTTCTTTTCTAAATAGCATGCATCCCTTTGGACAATAGTGTATCTGCACATATGACATCTTCAGTGAACGGAGGATTTTGTTGGACTCGTACATGCTCTTCGTCAAGAGGTGACCTTTCGGCAGAAGGCTGCCAACGACAGCTAGAAGATCATCGAAGCCATCTCTGCTGAGGTGCCTGTCACTCTTAAATGCCATTAGGCGTGCGATGGCATCCAGTTGTGTAACCTCTGTATGTTCATGAAGGGGTTTCTGCGCCGCAAACAAAGTATCGTAGTACTGCTTCATGTTCTCCTCCGGATCCTCACCCGCTGTCTCCCCATTTGTCTCCTCCTCCACGGCGGGACTTTCAGGCGCATTTGCATTAAGGAAGTCATCCAAACAGTCGTCAATCCCAGTATCAAATTCTGTCATCGGGATAATCTGTCTGGCCCGCTGCGTCACCGTACTACCATGTTTTGATGTGCTTTCACCGTGGAATTTCCAAACATGGTAGAAAGGTGTGAACCCATTAGTAACCAGGTGTTTACTCACAACCTCCTTCGGATGACGTCTTATATTTCGACATTTGCTACAGGGGCACCATGTACCATTCGGTCTAGGGTCTATCCGAAAAGCCCTTTCCACAAACTTCCCAGTCTTTTCCTTCCATTCATCAGTCAACTCCCACCGACTTGGTCGGCCCTTGTACATCCACTCACGATTCTCCATCTTCTGATAAGTACCAAAACACATGCCATCTTATGAGGTGTTAGTTTTAATAATTTCAACATATACACTTTTTACGTCATGCATGCACCTACCTCTCTAATAGGTATCCTAATCCCACCCGAGGATGTGCAGATTAGGTACATTCTCCATGCTCTACCCGTACCGAGTCAGAATTTCGGCAGCACCTCCCCGCTGTTCTCCAGATGCACGTCTTGGCAAAAGAGCCGAGAGGGTGTGCATCCGGAGAACAACGGGAAGACGCTGCCGAAATCCTGTCTCGGTACGGGTAGAACATGGAAAATGTACCCAATCTACACATCCTCCGGCTGTCCAAAGAACGTGGACAATCCGGAAGGATTACGGTTAAAAATATGCAACTCAATGCATATTTGTCCACGTAACCCTTCCGAACGGGAGACGCCTAGGTTTTCGCGACCGACTTGGTTCTCTAGACAAGAAAATAAACCCTAGGCATGAGAGATGACGACATCTCACCCTCGAAGCGTGATCGATGTGCGAAGGGGAAGAAGATCACCGACAATGCTCCTGCAAAAAGAAAATAAAACATATTACTAAACTATTTCACAAAACTACTAACTAGCTAACTACCGAACTAAGCTAACTGGCTAACTACCTAACTAAGCTAACTACTAACTAAACTAAGCTAACTAACTACTAACTAACTAAGCTAACTAACTAACTAAGTTAACTAACCTAGCTAACTAACTAAGCTAACTACTAACTAACTAAGCTAACTAACTAACTAAGTTAACTACTAACTAACTAAGCTAACTACTAACTAAACTAAGCTAACTAACTACTAACTAACTAAACTAACTAACTACTAACTAAGTTAACTAACCTAGCTAACTAACTAAGCTAACTAAATAAAGCTAACTAACTAAGCTAACTACTAACTAACTAAGCTAACTAACTAAGTTAACTAACCTAATTAACTGCTGCTAACTGCTGCTAACTAACTAGCTACTAACCTAACTAAATGTCTCTTACCTGCAGCGGTGGCCGGAGCAGCTGCGGAGGAGGCTGGCCCGTGGAGACGAGGCCGGAGCAGCTACGGAGCAGGGCCGGCCGGGGGGCGGCCGGTGGAGGGGCGGCCGGCCGGCGTCCAGGGCACGCCGGGAAGCTGCAGCAGGGAGCTAGGCCGGCGGCAGGCTAGCTCGGGCGGTCGCCCCGACCTCCATGTCAGTCGGCAAGATGAGCGGCGCCGGAGGCTAGGGAGGAGGAGGGGCACTGTGGCGGTGGGGGAGGGAGGAGGGGAGGGAGGAGCGGCGGCGCTGGTCGACGGCGGGCGCGGCAAGCGGCGGCGGCGGCGGCGGGAAAGCTATCTAGGGCGCGCGGGGAAATTTGGTGGAGAGGCCGACCAGCAACGGGTAAATCCCCGGCTCTCTGCCGTGCGCGGGCTGTTTGCCGTGCGCCTGGCCACGGCAGACACCCTGCCGACACTATGCCGTGTGTAAGCACACGGCAGATACCCTGCAGAATGTTTGCCGTGTGCTTACACACGGCATACTATATATTTTCATTTTTTTCTTTTCCATTTTCTTTATCTTATTTATTTCATAAGATTTCATATAATACATCTGCATATAATGTATCCTTCAGACATACATAAACACATTTTAGGTCCATGCATAATTTCGGTGTGTTCCGGACCCCCGAAGCGCGGTCTACGGCGAAACCCTAGCCCGCTGCCCACGCGCGGTCTACCCCCCTAGATTTCTCCGGACGGCGTTATTCCGGGGGGCTAGTGTGGTCCTTTGACTTTGGTTAGGGCATAGGAACATGGGAAGCAAAGGTTTGCCCATGCTTATCACAAGATTCCCCCCGGTTTAGCCGACGCGGGAGTTTCCACCTAAAAGTCAGCTCGAGCCGAAATATAGGTACAGGTGGAAGGTCACACATGGGACCTAGCTATTGCATCTCCCAACCCAACATCACACATACATACACATTTTAGGTCCACATGCATGAGTTGGGTGGGTTCCGGACCCCCGAAGCGCGGTCTACGGCGAAACCCTAGCCCGCTGCCCACGCGCGGTCTACCCCCCTAGATTTCTCCAGACGGCGTTATTCCGGGGGGCTAGTGTGGTCCTTTGACTTTGGTTAGGGCATAGGAACATGGGAAGCAAAGGTTTGCCCATGCTTATCACAAGATTCCCCCCGGTTTAGCCGACGCGGGAGTTTCCACCTAAAAGTCAGCTCGAGCTGAAATATAGGTACAGGTGGAAGGTCACACATGGGACCTAGCTATTGCATCTCCCAACCCAACATCACATATACATACACATTTTAGGTCCACATGCATGAGTTGGGTGGGTTTCGGACCCCCGAAGCACGGTCTACGGCGAAACCCTAGCCCGCTGCCCACGCGCGGTCTACCCCCCTAGATTTCTTCGGACGGCGTTATTCCGGGGGGCTAGTGTGGTCCTTTGACTTTGGTTAGGGCATAGGAACATGGGAAGCAAAGGTTTGCCCATGCTTATCACAAGATTCCCCCCGGTTTAGCCGACGCGGGAGTTTCCACCTAAAAGTCAGCTCGAGCCGAAATATAGGTACAGGTGGAAGGTCACACATGGGACCTAGCTATTGCATCTCCCAACCCAACATCACACATACATACACATTTTAGGTCCACATGCATGAGTTGGGTGGGTTCCGGACCCCCGAAGCGCGGTCTACTGGCGAAACCCTAGCCCGCTGCCCACGCGCGGTCTACCCCCCTAGATTTCTCCGGACGGCGTTATTCCGGGGGGCTAGTGTGGTCCTTTGACTTTGGTTAGGGCATAGGAACATGGGAAGCAAAGGTTTGCCCATGCTTATCACAAGATTCCCCCCAGGTTTAGCCGACGCGGGAGTTTCCACCTAAAAGTCAGCTCGAGCCGAAATATAGGTACAGGTGGAAGGTCACACATGGGACCTAGCTATTGCATCTCCCAACCCAACATCACACATACATACACATTTTAGGTCCACATGCATGAGTTGGGTGGGTTCCGGACCCCCGAAGCACGGTCTACGGCAAAACCCTAGCCCGCTGCCCACGCGCGGTCTACCCCCCAAGATTTCTCCGGACGGCGTTATTCCGGGGGGCTAGTGTGGTCCTTTGACTTTGGTTAGGGCATAGGAACATGGGAAGCAAAGGTTTGCCCATGCTTATCACAAGATTCCCCCCGGTTTAGCCGATGCGGGAGTTTCCACCTAAAAGTCAGCTCGAGCCGAAATATAGGTACAGGTGGAAGGTCACACATGGGACCTAGCTATTGCATCTCCCAACCCAACATCACACATACATACACATTTTAGGTCCACATGCATGAGTTGGGTGGGTTCCGGACCCCCGAAGCGCGGTCTACGGCGAAACCCTAGCCCGCTGCCCACGCGCGGTCTACCCCCCCTAGATTTCTCCGGACGGCGTTATTCCGGGGGCCAGTGTGGTCCTTTGACTTTGGTTAGGGCATAGGAACATGGGAAGCAAAGGTTTGCCCATGCTTATCACAAGATTCCCCCCGGTTTAGCCGACGCGGGAGTTTCCACCTAAAAGTCAGCTCGAGCCGAAATATAGGTACAGGTGGAAGGTCACACATGGGACCTAGCTATTGCATCTCCCAACCCAACATCACACATACATACACATTTTAGGTCCACATGCATGAGTTGGGTGGGTTCCGGACCCCCGAAGCGCGGTCTACGGCGAAACCCTAGCCCGCTGCCCACGCGCGGTCTACCCCCCTAGATTTCTCCGGACGGCGTTATTCCGGGGGGCTAGTGTGGTCCTTTGACTTTGGTTAGGGCATAGGAACATGGGAAGCAAAGGTTTGCCCATGCTTATCACAAGATTCCCCCCGGTTTAGCCGATGCGGGAGTTTCCACCTAAAAGTCAGCTCGAGCCGAAATATAGGTACAGGTGGAAGGTCACACATGGGACCTAGCTATTGCATCTCCCAACCCAACATCACACATACATACACATTTTAGGTCCACATGCATGAGTTGGGTGGGTTCCGGACCCCCGAAGCGTGGTCTACGGCGAAACCCTAGCCCGCTGCCCACGCGCGGTCTACCCCCCTAGATTTCTCTGGACGGCGTTATTCCGGGGGGCTAGTGTGGTCCTTTGACTTTGGTTAGGGCATAGGAACATGGGAAGCAAAGGTTTGCCCATGCTTATCACAAGATTCCCCCCGGTTTAGCCGACGCGGGAGTTTCCACCTAAAAGTCAGCTCGAGCCGAAATATAGGTACAGGTGGAAGGTCACACATGGGACCTAGCTATTGCATCTCCCAACCCAACATCACACATACATACACATTTTAGGTCCACATGCATGAGTTGGGTGGGTTCCGGACCCCCGAAGCACGGTCTACGGCGAAACCCTAGCCCGCTGCCCACGCGCGGTCTACCCCCCTAGATTTCTCCGGACGGCGTTATTCCGGGGGGCTAGTGTGGTCCTTTGACTTTGGTTAGGGCATAGGAACATGGGAAGCAAAGGTTTGCCCATGCTTATCACAAGATTCCCCCCGGTTTAGCCGACGCGGGAGTTTCCACCTAAAAGTCAGCTCGAGCCGAAATATAGGTACAGGTGGAAGGTCACACATGGGACCTAGCTATTGCATCTCCCAACCCAACATCACACATACATACACATTTTAGGTCCACATGCATGAGTTGGGTGGGTTCCGGACCCCCGAAGCGCGGTCTACGGCGAAACCCTAGCCCGCTGCCCACGCGCGGTCTACCCCCCTAGATTTCTCCGAACAGCATTATTCCGGGGGGCTAGTGTGGTCCTTTGACTTTGGTTAGGGCATAGGAACATGGGAAGCAAAGGTTTGCCCATGCTTATCACAAGATTCCCCCCGGTTTAGCCGATGCGGGAGTTTCCACCTAAAAGTCAGCTCGAGCCGAAATATAGGTACAGGTGGAAGGTCACACATGGGACCTAGCTATTGCATCTCCCAACCCAACATCACACATACATACACATTTTAGGTCCACATGCATGAGTTGGGTGGGTTCCGGACCCCCGAAGCGCGGTCTATGGCGAAACCCTAGCCCGCTGCCCACGCGCGGTCTACCCCCCTAGATTTCTCCGGACGGCGTTATTCCAGGGGGCTAGTGTGGTCCTTTGACTTTGGTTAGGGCATAGGAACATGGGAAGCAAAGGTTTGCCCATGCTTATCACAAGATTCCCCCCGGTTTAGCCGACGCGGGAGTTTCCACCTAAAAGTCAGCTCGAGCCGAAATATAGGTACAGGTGGAAGGTCACACATGGGACCTAGCTATTGCATCTCCCAACCCAACATCACACATACATACACATTTTAGGTCCACATGCATGAGTTGGGTGGGTTCCGGACCCCCGAAGCACGGTCTACGGCAAAACCCTAGCCCGCTGCCCACGCGCGGTCTACCCCCCTAGATTTCTCCGGACGGCGTTATTCCGGGGGGCTAGTGTGGTCCTTTGACTTTGGTTAGGGCATAGGAACATGGGAAGCAAAGGTTTGCCCATGCTTATCACAAGATTCCCCCCGGTTTAGCCGACGCGGGAGTTTCCACCTAAAAGTCAGCTCGAGCCGAAATATAGGTACAGGTGGAAGGTCACACATGGGACCTAGCTATTGCATCTCCCAACCCAACATCACACATACATACACATTTTAGGTCCACATGCATGAGTTGGGTGGGTTCCGGACCCCCGAAGCGCGGTCTACGGCGAAACCCTAGCCCGCTGCCCACGCGCGGTCTACCCCCCTAGATTTCTCCGGACGGCGTTATTCCGGGGGGCTAGTGTGGTCCTTTGACTTTGGTTAGGGCATAGGAACATGGGAAGCAAAGGTTTGCCCATGCTTATCACAAGATTCCCCCCGGTTTAGCCGACGCGGGAGTTTCCACCTAAAAGTCAGCTCGAGCCGAAATATAGGTACAGGTGGAAGGTCACACATGGGACCTAGCTATTGCATCTCCCAACCCAACATCACACATACATACACATTTTAGGTCCACATGCATGAGTTGGGTGGGTTCCGGACCCCCGAAGCGCGGTCTACGGCGAAACCCTAGCCCGCTGCCCACGCGCGGTCTACCCCCCTAGATTTCTCCGGACGGCGTTATTCCGGGGGGCTAGTGTGGTCCTTTGACTTTGGTTAGGGCATAGGAACATGGGAAGCAAAGGTTTGCCCATGCTTATCACAAGATTCCCCCCGGTTTAGCCGACGCGGGAGTTTCCACCTAAAAGTCAGCTCGAGCCGAAATATAGGTACAGGTGGAAGGTCACACATGGGACCTAGCTATTGCATCTCCCAACCCAACATCACACATACATACACATTTTAGGTCCACATGCATGAGTTGGGTGGGTTCCGGACCCCCGAAGCACGGTCTACGGCGAAACCCTAGCCCGCTGCCCACGCGCGGTCTACCCCCCTAGATTTCTCCGGACGGCGTTATTCCGGGGGGCTAGTGTGGTCCTTTGACTTTGGTTAGGGCATAGGAACATGGGAAGCAAAGGTTTGCCCATGCTTATCACAAGATTCCCCCCGGTTTAGCCGACGCGGGAGTTTCCACCTAAAAGTCAGCTCGAGCCGAAATATAGGTACAGGTGGAAGGTCACACATGGGACCTAGCTATTGCATCTCCCAACCCAACATCACACATACATACACATTTTAGGTCCACATGCATGAGTTGGGTGGGTTCCGGACCCCCGAAGCACGGTCTACGGCGAAACCCTAGCCCGCTGCCCACGCGCGGTCTACCCCCCTAGATTTCTCCGGACGGCGTTATTCCGGGGGGCTAGTGTGGTCCTTTGACTTTGGTTAGGGCATAGGAACATGGGAAGCAAAGGTTTGCCCATGCTTATCACAAGATTCCCCCCGGTTTAGCCGACGCGGGAGTTTCCACCTAAAAGTCAGCTCGAGCCGAAATATAGGTACAGGTGGAAGGTCACACATGGGACCTAGCTATTGCATCTCCCAACCCAACATCACACATACATACACATTTTAGGTCCACATGCATGAGTTGGGTGGGTTCCGGACCCCCGAAGCACGGTCTACGGCGAAACCCTAGCCCGCTGCCCACGCGCGGTCTACCCCCCTAGATTTCTCCGGACGGCGTTATTCCGGGGGGCTAGTGTGGTCCTTTGACTTTGGTTAGGGCATAGGAACATGGGAAGCAAAGGTTTGCCCATGCTTATCACAAGATTCCCCCCGGTTTAGCCGACGCGGGAGTTTCCACCTAAAAGTCAGCTCGAGCCGAAATATAGGTACAGGTGGAAGGTCACACATGGGACCTAGCTATTGCATCTCCCAACCCAACATCACACATACATACACATTTTAGGTCCACATGCATGAGTTGGGTGGGTTCCGGACCCCCGAAGCACGGTCTACGGCGAAACCCTAGCCCGCTGCCCACGCGCGGTCTACCCCCCTAGATTTCTCCGGACGGCGTTATTCCGGGGGGCTAGTGTGGTCCTTTGACTTTGGTTAGGGCATAGGAACATGGGAAGCAAAGGTTTGCCCATGCTTATCACAAGATTCCCCCCGGTTTAGCCGACGCGGGAGTTTCCACCTAAAAGTCAGCTCGAGCCGAAATATAGGTACAGGTGGAAGGTCACACATGGGACCTAGCTATTGCATCTCCCAACCCAACATCACACATACATACACATTTTAGGTCCACATGCATGAGTTGGGTGGGTTCCGGACCCCCGAAGCACGGTCTACGGCGAAACCCTAGCCCGCTGCCCACGCGCGGTCTACCCCCCTAGATTTCTCCGGACGGCGTTATTCCGGGGGGCTAGTGTGGTCCTTTGACTTTGGTTAGGGCATAGGAACATGGGAAGCAAAGGTTTGCCCATGCTTATCACAAGATTCCCCCCGGTTTAGCCGACGCGGGAGTTTCCACCTAAAAGTCAGCTCGAGCCGAAATATAGGTACAGGTGGAAGGTCACACATGGGACCTAGCTATTGCATCTCCCAACCCAACATCACACATACATACACATTTTAGGTCCACATGCATGAGTTGGGTGGGTTCCGGACCCCCGAAGCAGCGGTCTACGGCGAAACCCTAGCCCGCTGCCCACGCGCGGTCTACCCCCCTAGATTTCTCCGGACGGCGTTATTCCGGGGGGCTAGTGTGGTCCTTTGACTTTGGTTAGGGCATAGGAACATGGGAAGCAAAGGTTTGCCCATGCTTATCACAAGATTCCCCCCGGTTTAGCCGACGCGGGAGTTTCCACCTAAAAGTCAGCTCGAGCCGAAATATAGGTACAGGTGGAAGGTCACACATGGGACCTAGCTATTGCATCTCCCAACCCAACATCACACATACATACACATTTTAGGTCCACATGCATGAGTTGGGTGGGTTCCGGACCCCCGAAGCACGGTCTACGGCGAAACCCTAGCCCGCTGCCCACGCGCGGTCTACCCCCCTAGATTTCTCCGGACGGCGTTATTCCGGGGGGCTAGTGTGGTCCTTTGACTTTGGTTAGGGCATAGGAACATGGGAAGCAAAGGTTTGCCCATGCTTATCACAAGATTCCCCCCGGTTTAGCCGACGCGGGAGTTTCCACCTAAAAGTCAGCTCGAGCCGAAATATAGGTACAGGTGGAAGGTCACACATGGGACCTAGCTATTGCATCTCCCAACCCAACATCACACATACATACACATTTTAGGTCCACATGCATGAGTTGGGTGGGTTCCGGACCCCCGAAGCACGGTCTACGGCGAAACCCTAGCCCGCTGCCCACGCGCGGTCTACCCCCCTAGATTTCTCCGGACGGCGTTATTCCGGGGGGCTAGTGTGGTCCTTTGACTTTGGTTAGGGCATAGGAACATGGGAAGCAAAGGTTTGCCCATGCTTATCACAAGATTCCCCCCGGTTTAGCCGACGCGGGAGTTTCCACCTAAAAGTCAGCTCGAGCCGAAATATAGGTACAGGTGGAAGGTCACACATGGGACCTAGCTATTGCATCTCCCAACCCAACATCACACATACATACACATTTTAGGTCCACATGCATGAGTTGGGTGGGTTCCGGACCCCCGAAGCACGGTCTACGGCGAAACCCTAGCCCGCTGCCCACGCGCGGTCTACCCCCCTAGATTTCTCCGGACGGCGTTATTCCGGGGGGCTAGTGTGGTCCTTTGACTTTGGTTAGGGCATAGGAACATGGGAAGCAAAGGTTTGCCCATGCTTATCACAAGATTCCCCCCGGTTTAGCCGACGCGGGAGTTTCCACCTAAAAGTCAGCTCGAGCCGAAATATAGGTACAGGTGGAAGGTCACACATGGGACCTAGCTATTGCATCTCCCAACCCAACATCACACATACATACACATTTTAGGTCCACATGCATGAGTTGGGTGGGTTCCGGACCCCCGAAGCACGGTCTACGGCGAAACCCTAGCCCGCTGCCCACGCGCGGTCTACCCCCCTAGATTTCTCCGGACGGCGTTATTCCGGGGGGCTAGTGTGGTCCTTTGACTTTGGTTAGGGCATAGGAACATGGGAAGCAAAGGTTTGCCCATGCTTATCACAAGATTCCCCCCGGTTTAGCCGACGCGGGAGTTTCCACCTAAAAGTCAGCTCGAGCCGAAATATAGGTACAGGTGGAAGGTCACACATGGGACCTAGCTATTGCATCTCCCAACCCAACATCACACATACATACACATTTTAGGTCCACATGCATGAGTTGGGTGGGTTCCGGACCCCCGAAGCACGGTCTACGGCGAAACCCTAGCCCGCTGCCCACGCGCGGTCTACCCCCCTAGATTTCTCCGGACGGCGTTATTCCGGGGGGCTAGTGTGGTCCTTTGACTTTGGTTAGGGCATAGGAACATGGGAAGCAAAGGTTTGCCCATGCTTATCACAAGATTCCCCCCGGTTTAGCCGACGCGGGAGTTTCCACCTAAAAGTCAGCTCGAGCCGAAATATAGGTACAGGTGGAAGGTCACACATGGGACCTAGCTATTGCATCTCCCAACCCAACATCACACATACATACACATTTTAGGTCCACATGCATGAGTTGGGTGGGTTCCGGACCCCCGAAGCACGGTCTACGGCGAAACCCTAGCCCGCTGCCCACGCGCGGTCTACCCCCCTAGATTTCTCCGGACGGCGTTATTCCGGGGGGCTAGTGTGGTCCTTTGACTTTGGTTAGGGCATAGGAACATGGGAAGCAAAGGTTTGCCCATGCTTATCACAAGATTCCCCCCGGTTTAGCCGACGCGGGAGTTTCCACCTAAAAGTCAGCTCGAGCCGAAATATAGGTACAGGTGGAAGGTCACACATGGGACCTAGCTATTGCATCTCCCAACCCAACATCACACATACATACACATTTTAGGTCCACATGCATGAGTTGGGTGGGTTCCGGACCCCCGAAGCACGGTCTACGGCGAAACCCTAGCCCGCTGCCCACGCGCGGTCTACCCCCCTAGATTTCTCCGGACGGCGTTATTCCGGGGGGCTAGTGTGGTCCTTTGACTTTGGTTAGGGCATAGGAACATGGGAAGCAAAGGTTTGCCCATGCTTATCACAAGATTCCCCCCGGTTTAGCCGACGCGGGAGTTTCCACCTAAAAGTCAGCTCGAGCCGAAATATAGGTACAGGTGGAAGGTCACACATGGGACCTAGCTATTGCATCTCCCAACCCAACATCACACATACATACACATTTTAGGTCCACATGCATGAGTTGGGTGGGTTCCGGACCCCCGAAGCACGGTCTACGGCGAAACCCTAGCCCGCTGCCCACGCGCGGTCTACCCCCCTAGATTTCTCCGGACGGCGTTATTCCGGGGGGCTAGTGTGGTCCTTTGACTTTGGTTAGGGCATAGGAACATGGGAAGCAAAGGTTTGCCCATGCTTATCACAAGATTCCCCCCGGTTTAGCCGACGCGGGAGTTTCCACCTAAAAGTCAGCTCGAGCCGAAATATAGGTACAGGTGGAAGGTCACACATGGGACCTAGCTATTGCATCTCCCAACCCAACATCACACATACATACACATTTTAGGTCCACATGCATGAGTTGGGTGGGTTCCGGACCCCCGAAGCACGGTCTACGGCGAAACCCTAGCCCGCTGCCCACGCGCGGTCTACCCCCCTAGATTTCTCCGGACGGCGTTATTCCGGGGGGCTAGTGTGGTCCTTTGACTTTGGTTAGGGCATAGGAACATGGGAAGCAAAGGTTTGCCCATGCTTATCACAAGATTCCCCCCGGTTTAGCCGACGCGGGAGTTTCCACCTAAAAGTCAGCTCGAGCCGAAATATAGGTACAGGTGGAAGGTCACACATGGGACCTAGCTATTGCATCTCCCAACCCAACATCACACATACATACACATTTTAGGTCCACATGCATGAGTTGGGTGGGTTCCGGACCCCCGAAGCACGGTCTACGGCGAAACCCTAGCCCGCTGCCCACGCGCGGTCTACCCCCCTAGATTTCTCCGGACGGCGTTATTCCGGGGGGCTAGTGTGGTCCTTTGACTTTGGTTAGGGCATAGGAACATGGGAAGCAAAGGTTTGCCCATGCTTATCACAAGATTCCCCCCGGTTTAGCCGACGCGGGAGTTTCCACCTAAAAGTCAGCTCGAGCCGAAATATAGGTACAGGTGGAAGGTCACACATGGGACCTAGCTATTGCATCTCCCAACCCAACATCACACATACATACACATTTTAGGTCCACATGCATGAGTTGGGTGGGTTCCGGACCCCCGAAGCACGGTCTACGGCGAAACCCTAGCCCGCTGCCCACGCGCGGTCTACCCCCCTAGATTTCTCCGGACGGCGTTATTCCGGGGGGCTAGTGTGGTCCTTTGACTTTGGTTAGGGCATAGGAACATGGGAAGCAAAGGTTTGCCCATGCTTATCACAAGATTCCCCCCGGTTTAGCCGACGCGGGAGTTTCCACCTAAAAGTCAGCTCGAGCCGAAATATAGGTACAGGTGGAAGGTCACACATGGGACCTAGCTATTGCATCTCCCAACCCAACATCACACATACATACACATTTTAGGTCCACATGCATGAGTTGGGTGGGTTCCGGACCCCCGAAGCACGGTCTACGGCGAAACCCTAGCCCGCTGCCCACGCGCGGTCTACCCCCCTAGATTTCTCCGGACGGCGTTATTCCGGGGGCTAGTGTGGTCCTTTGACTTTGGTTAGGGCATAGGAACATGGGAAGCAAAGGTTTGCCCATGCTTATCACAAGATTCCCCCCGGTTTAGCCGACGCGGGAGTTTCCACCTAAAAGTCAGCTCGAGCCGAAATATAGGTACAGGTGGAAGGTCACACATGGGACCTAGCTATTGCATCTCCCAACCCAACATCACACATACATACACATTTTAGGTCCACATGCATGAGTTGGGTGGGTTCCGGACCCCCGAAGCACGGTCTACGGCGAAACCCTAGCCCGCTGCCCACGCGCGGTCTACCCCCCTAGATTTCTCCGGACGGCGTTATTCCGGGGGGCTAGTGTGGTCCTTTGACTTTGGTTAGGGCATAGGAACATGGGAAGCAAAGGTTTGCCCATGCTTATCACAAGATTCCCCCCGGTTTAGCCGACGCGGGAGTTTCCACCTAAAAGTCAGCTCGAGCCGAAATATAGGTACAGGTGGAAGGTCACACATGGGACCTAGCTATTGCATCTCCCAACCCAACATCACACATACATACACATTTTAGGTCCACATGCATGAGTTGGGTGGGTTCCGGACCCCCGAAGCACGGTCTACGGCGAAACCCTAGCCCGCTGCCCACGCGCGGTCTACCCCCCTAGATTTCTCCGGACGGCGTTATTCCGGGGGGCTAGTGTGGTCCTTTGACTTTGGTTAGGGCATAGGAACATGGGAAGCAAAGGTTTGCCCATGCTTATCACAAGATTCCCCCCGGTTTAGCCGACGCGGGAGTTTCCACCTAAAAGTCAGCTCGAGCCGAAATATAGGTACAGGTGGAAGGTCACACATGGGACCTAGCTATTGCATCTCCCAACCCAACATCACACATACATACACATTTTAGGTCCACATGCATGAGTTGGGTGGGTTCCGGACCCCCGAAGCACGGTCTACGGCGAAACCCTAGCCCGCTGCCCACGCGCGGTCTACCCCCCTAGATTTCTCGGACGGCGTTATTCCGGGGGGCTAGGGTGGGCCTTTGACTTTGGTTAGGGCATAGGAACATGGGAAGCAAGGTTTGCCCATGCTTATCAAAATACTTCCCCCCCGGTTGCCGAGCGGGAGTTTCCACCTAAACAGTCAGCCGAGCCGAAATATAGGTACAGGTGGAGGTCACACATGGGACCTAGCTATTGCATCTCCAACCAACATCACACTACATACCATTTAGGTCAATGCATGAGTGGGTGGTTTCCGACCCCCGAGCCGGTCTAGGCAAACCTAGCCCGCTGCCCACGCGCGTCTACCCCTAATTCTCGGACGGCGTCTTCGGGGGCTAGTGTGTCCCCTTGTTGAGCTTTGCCACTTCGTATCGATTCCTTTATAGGCAGAGTGTTTGTCCCGCCCTTTTCCTCCCGCCCATTTTCCCGCTTTCTCCCTCCGCCTTTTTCGCCCTCTTCTTCCCGCCCGTTTCCTCCCACGGAAACGGGCGCATGCAGTTTAAGAAGGAAAAAAGTAAATTATTATATATTCAGGAATTTTCCGGGGACCATATTGTTCACAAAAATGGGTAAAATAGCATGTGATATAACACTACCGTGTTTATACACACGACAAAGCATGGTCCCACGGTAGTATAATTGCGCCAACGTTCTGGCGGGAACCAATCGTTGCGGCGCCAAAGTTCTAAAATTGTGCCGTGGCAACTGTCTGCCTTGTGCCCTCTGCACCTTTGCCGTTCTCCCTGAGTTTGCCGTGTGTCAAGTTTTCCCTTTCCCCGTGGCCAATTGTTTGCCGTGTGGTCGGAGATATCGTCCCCCATGGGCCAGATGGGTCTGCCGTGTGCCGCGCTGGCCCGGATCACGGCAGACTAGCTTCTGTCGTGTCCCTGTCCTTCTGGGCACCGGCAGAGCCACTGGACACGCAGCGGCTTTGTTTTTCCTGTAGTGATGCATAGAAGTTAATCTGATTCTGTAGCCATTTTAATGTTTACTATGCTAAATAAAATATCACCTTTAGTTTAATTATGTCATTGAGAAACCATCATATTAACGACCATAACTCGTTTACAGTATTGGTCGTAAGTTATTAGGTGATCACTAGTAGGGATAAGCCTAGTAGTGGCGTGGCGAAATAGGCGTGCATTTGTTGCTCTATTCGGCCACCACCGCTAACTATTTACTTGTGGCGTGTCTGACCCTTGCCACTAAAGCATAACTACCGATTCGTTTCCTTTGTCAAAGTGAGCCTCCAAAAAAATCCATGAGTGGCACCTGCCCGTGCGCCATAAGTAACCTATAAGGATCACCCCGATATTTTTATTTCTAGAGGAAAAAAGGCGCGGTGGAAGTTCCCGCCAATATATTTCAGAATTCCATTCAAGTTTTGAACAAATATTATGTAGAAAACTTTTAACATGGAATTCAACCGGTGAACTTTATTCAAATGTAGGATATAATGCATATATTTGAACGAAGTTCACCAATTGAATTCTAATAACGTCAAAGCTCGAAAGCATTGTCATCCGCATCGTCATCACCGTCGTTGTGAATTAACACACTGAATAATTAAGATGTAACAGGAACAATCACCTCTATTGCCTTCTAATCTTTGCCTCTAAAATTCCTTTCACATAGCTCGGTTTCTGTCTGTGCACAAACCAATATACTAGCAAGAGCTGAAACTCTCGGAAATTCAAAATAGCGTCTGGGGCTCCAGGTAGCTCGTTTTGAGTGATTCTTTTTGGAGCTTCAAAATTCAAATTTTATGTTTCAAAAAATTCTGAAAAAATATCTAGATAGTCAATGTTGTACTCTATCATGGTGAATTTTTTATAACAATATACATTGTATTTTTGGCCCAGTAAAAATGACAAAGTGTCAGAAAAATACAAAACAGAGTTTTCAGTCTACTGTTCATTACAGTTTATAGACTCCAAAATGTTATTTTGTCATTTTTCTGAGCCCAAAGTACAACATATTTCGGTCTGAAAATTTGCTCACCTATAGAATATAACATTGTCTATGTCATGGTTTTTTAACAAATTTCTGAGACGTTTAAATTCAAAATTTCAGAGGTTTGAAATTAGGGCTCCATGGAGCCTGAGCTCCAAATGGCCACTCTCCTGAAACTCTTCTTTTTGCATCAGCCGGTTAGAAATAACAAGAGATGGACGGATCAGCGTAACTGGGTTAAAAGCGAGACCACCATATCTAGTGAAACACGGGCATATAAAGTTTAAACACAAGACCAGTAGCTTTCAGATACGACCAAAGCTAATTTCCTTTAGAGCACTATCAAGTGTCCAGCCAATGCCATGAATGTATAGGAAACATCTAGCTTTGAGCAGGTGCAAGGCATGAGAACTACATCCAAAAAGGTCAACAGAATAGATGTTGGCTTCATCTAGATGCACAGTAACACTTGCATGGCTACCGACAAAGAAAGTAAATTTAACTAGTAGTGCAACATAGTACAATGACCTTCTGCAACAAAGTACAATGGCCTTCAACAACATACTACAAGAGTTACAACTAATTTCTCTGAATGACACAAACAACAGTTTCTAGTACTACATGGATTTAAGTTCTGTCAATTGGCCTCTGCAGGGTACCAGACTACCGTGCAAGTGATTGATAACCGCATCACGCATTGCTATGCCTGTCCATTCAGAATTTCATATTTAGTCCCACTTGGATTTCTGCAGGGAAGAAACAGTAATGGCAACACCTACTGTGAGCATCATAAAAGTTAACTGTCCAAACAGATTAATCTCATGATTTTGAAAATTTGAGTGAGTTTGACAACTAAAAAGCACCAAGAATCAATTTAATCGTACCAAAGATCGCGACCCGCCTATACCAAGACAAGTGTCCACTCTTGGGCAGATTGTCCACTTCATTCTTCTTGGTTCGGCTGCTCACTGCAGCCGAGAGGTCTTTGTCGTCGTTGCCATTATAGAAGCATCCTCTTTCCTTTGCATCGTCCACTATCTCCTGCCAGATTGTCTCCTGATCGACAGTGTAGCAGCGTCGCCTAGAATCCAGAAGCAGTGCCTGTGGAAGAACACAACATAACAGGTCAGAACAGAGCAATGACGTTGTTAACCTTTTACAGTCACGAGATTTACAGATGGCCCAAATTGTCCTGTGTGACTGAACTTAAGTTCTCTAAACCAAGAAGGCATCAATTCACTCACTTGGCCCGTGTCTGCGCCACATTGGTGCGTTTCTGGTCAGCAAGGAACCCGATCTTTCCGGAGGTGTTTGCCCGCACGGCGGAGAAGATGATGACATCCTCTCAGCGCCCTGGAACCCGTCCACAGATCGAATCTTCACAGATAAACCACCATATGTCTCTTGCTTCAAAGAAAGGCTCTCCTGGATGGCACGGACCTGGGCCTTGTACGGTGACAGTACGCCCACGCTGAGCTTGCTCCTTGTTCCAACTGACTCTGTAAACACAAGTTGAAAATAACTCAGGCTTTTATTGACAGTAGAGGTCAAAGGAGAGGAATCCAATTTCATGCTGATCTAGCTACAGCATGCAGACACCTTTGAACAATCTCTGCACAATATTGGTCACTGCAGCAACTTCCGCAGCATTGCTCGTGCCTTGTTATGCTCGCCCTTGCTTTCCATCCCATCATGGATGTTGATGAACGAGTAGGGGCCGTACATTGGGCCAGCCAGGATCTTCCTCTAATCATTGCGCAGGACGTTGGGGCCATCTGTCACTTTGCCAAGGTAAAACCTTGACATGGGGAACTTGCTTATTTCTGGGTGCATCCTGTACTGCACATCAAGAAGGTGCTTAGGGTGCCCCAACATACTAAGCCTCTCGAACAGACTCCTTCCGAAGTCGGCGTCGGCACTGAGCTGCAAAAATGAAGTGTCAGCATTGTTTGATACACCTGACTGTCACGTAGAGAAAAAAACAAGATCGTGTCAGCAAGAGGAAGTTGTAGAATCTTTGGTTTTCTATTTATGGAAATGGAGGGGGCAACCTTTCTTTCACAAAAAACAAGAGGAAGCAGGTAAAATAACCTGGCTTTTGACTAGCGCTGGTAGTTGGCATTCATCACCTATGAGTACGCACGGCGGATTCCAAGCTGCAGAGGTATCAGTGACTCACACTCCTTCAGCTGCGCCGCTTCGTCGACAACAAGGAGGTGAAACCTCGGGGCATTCTGGACGCGGCGCAGATTGAATGAGCTACAAGCAGTGCAAAGTACAATTTTGGCGCTGTTCAGTACGAACTCTTCAATTTTGTCTGCCTTGATTGGAAGGTCAAAGTGATCAGGGAAGTGTCTTAACTTGTCAAGACACAGGGCTCTTGCTTCCTGAAATTCCGGCCACCCCCCATTTTTGCGGAAGAGTTTCCACAGCGGTCTTTCCGGTTCGGACCGTAAGAGTTTCCCAAAAGCTTCGACTGAGTGCAGGAGCTCATCCAGGACAGTTGTATAGGATTGGGGGAGATCTTTGCGGAGAGTCTCGAAACAGCTACAAAATGCTTCCTCACGAGGCTTGTAATTTTCTAGGAAGAAGTCCTGGAATGTCATTTTCCGCCTGCATTCATCATCTCCGATCCCATCTTCTTGGAATTTATCCCCGCGCGTGCAGATTTGACATCCTTAAGATAGGAGAAGTGCATAGCAAATGGTTTCCAAGAAGTTCCAACATGCGGTTCAGAAGGTCCCTCCAGTTCGCTTTCTGGAGTCAGGAAACGCGCCGCCCCAAGAAGATCTTCGAGAGGTTACTGTTCTCATCCACGTTGATCCGATTACCATACAGCACGACATCGCCCAGGGAGAAGTGTTTTCCACCGCCACTGTAAAAATCATCCTCAAGGAAACCGAGGAGACGAGATGCAACCTCCCACCACCGCGGTGTTGGTCGGAGCGCAAGTCAGTGTTCTGCAGTTCTTCATCAGCATGGACCACAAGAGAGACACGATGGACTTGGTTTTCCTGTCCCAGGAGGTCCCCAGATCAGGCGCACCCAGTTCTGTTGATTCATTGCTGAAACACAGTCAAGTACCGCCTTCTGTTGCGAGGTGTTGAGCTTGAATTTTTCAAGGCCATCAAGCGCCTTATCTGGTTCTTGTGAATTAGGTAGTTTTGGCAGCAATGAATTGTACTCTTGGCTGAACTGTCAGCAGACAAAAGGAAACATATATAACCATCAGAATGCACGACATACATATTCTTTTCGTACCATCACAACATAATTGATTACTATGTAGTAAAGACGCAAGTCATGCAATCGTACATCCCTTGGAGGAGCATACATTGCAATCTTCTCAACTAGTCTAGTGTCCCAATGGCTATGGCTACCAACTTGCAGTTTCAGTGCATCATGTATACGATTGTTTGTCCTCATATTGATCAGAAACACCGCAACAAGAGGCAATGCGATCACTTCCTTCATACCATGTCCTTTGACGGGTAGTTCACCTGACAGCAGCCTTACGGATACTGTGGCAGTGACTCTGAGTTTTTTTCCAAGTGTTCCGAAAAGGTGACACTGTCTTTGTCTTGAGAAGATCTGGTGGTGCCTTCGGCATCCTTGTTTTCCTGTCTGTTTTCGCGTGGATCCTGAGATACTACAGCTATGACAAATGGCTTCAAGTCTTCATGGTGCCTCGGTTTCCGACTAGTGAGCACCAATATATCCTCCCCTTTTGGGGCATAACAACCATCTAGCCTAGGTGACTTAAACAAGATGCGGAAACATGACTTGTCTGAACGGCATCTCTCGATCCAGACCACTTCGGCCACTGGCGCGTGCCTGATGCCCTGCAGTGCAGACCAGAGATCTGCACGAGCTTCTTCCAACAGTGGCGCCACGAATGATCCCATGTACCCCTCTACTGAAGTGAAAGTTGTTGGTATCATCTTAACCTGAATGAAGCACATCGAGATTAATTAGCAGCTTGTTGTATGGCCTCTGATGGAGCAAATCACAAACGACTGTGCCAGCAGCCATGCGGCACAACTTAAGGTCGGTGTCCAGTATATATGACTGAACACTAAATTGATTCTGAAGACAACAGCTGTTAGAATTAGCCCACAGATCGATCACATGAAGCTAAACGAACACACATGGAGACTACTTTTATCACCAAGCGTTATCGCACGCTCTAAACTTTTTCTCTTTATTGCTCTTTTTCTTGGTGTTACAACTTGCGGTGTTACAACTCCTTCTCAACTCTCGGTACAAGCTTGATTTGAATACTACTACTTAGATTAACATACTACGACTAGGACTAGGAAATTTAATTAGCCTACCTAGTTAACACCACGTAGACTGACTACGTCTCCAACTCAGACTCATACTATGACTAGAGCAAGATTATTTCTAACAATCTCTCCCTAATCTTGATTCTTGTCGTCTCCTCATGCTCCTCCCGATCTAGACTCTTGCAGCTTCACGTCATGTCTTTCTCTTCTTCATAGTTATGCCCGTACAGTCACTATCCACGCAAGCAGGAAACATGCAGTGCTCCTTGCTATGTTTTGCCATCGCCATTGCTCGACCTTCCGCACTAGGTTCGCACATACGTGCCAACGCTATTGCGGTCCTCGCACTCGGTTCGCACCATACTTCTCTTATACTTGCGTACAGTAGCTTCTTCTACTGGTCGCACATCTCCTCGCTTTACGGCAGCTCGTATAGCAGCTCGTATGGTAGCTCGCTGATTAGCTGTTCTTACCACCATAGCTGTTCTTACCACCATAGCAGTTCTTACCACCGTCCGCCTTCGGATCACCGAACCCACGCTGGCCGCAACCAGGACGCACCACGAGGACATGGACACAACCCACGGAACACCATGCACTCCTCAATTGTGACGCGCTTCAATTGCAACTTCTCTTCATAGGGACAAGCACTTGGACACATAGACGACTCACGGACTCGACGCCGACTCGACGTGCCAACTCGCACGACCATGACTACTTGAGACATACTCTCCTGGAGAACGATCTTTATGGGACTCCCAGCACCACACCTCGGCACCACCTCTCCCGTCAATGATCATCCTCGTCTGCCGCCTTGCCGACGACACGCCCTGTCGCCCCTCCATGTTGCTCCGCTGAACACGATCACCCATCGCCTTCCGGATGACGGCGTACTCGCCATCTTCACCCAGCCGCTCCGCCAACCGACAATCGCCCGCCCCGAGGCGCTAGCACGGGTCGCCTCCCCGGGGCAAGCGTAGCTTCAAATCTTCGACCTCGCGCTGATACCAATTATTGGAATTAGCCCACAGATCGATCACATGAAGCTAAACGAACACATATGGAGACTACTTTTATCACCAAGCGTGCGTATCGCACGCTCTAAACTTTTTCTCTTTATTGCTCTTTTTCTTGGTGTTACAACTTGCGGTGTTACAACTCCTTCTCAACTCTCGGTACAAGCTTGATTTGAATACTACTACTTAGATTAACATACTACGACTAGGACTAGGAAATTTAATTAGCCTACCTAGTTAACACCACGTAGACTGACTACGTCTCCAACTCAGACTCATACTATGACTAGAGCAAGATTATTTCTAACAACAGCCAGTTGATCTACTAATATCTACTTCATTCATAAGCAGAAACTTACGTTAGCCTTAATTTGGCAAGTAAGCGCCATACTAGTACTAGTTTGAAGAAATTAAACAATGGAACGGAGAAAACGAGTTCGGGATAGCTGCAGAAAGGAATGAAGAGGGACTCGCCTCGTTCTTGAAGAAGTTCTCGTTGCGCAGATCTTCCAGCTTCCATGACCATGAACTTGGTCTCCTCCGGCTCCTTGTTCCTCTCGACTCCGGAGTACCGGAAATGGCTGCCCACGGATCTGCCTTCTCCACTGAACCCTGTTCCTGCACCAAGGCGGCGTCACCATTGCTGGCGCTCATCTTTTCTGTAAGCCAATCGAATCCGCCGGGCAGGGAAGCTTTTGCTCGCAAATGCCCGACGGGGGTTCGCCTCTTCCATGCTTCTGCGGCGAGGCGCGAGGAGCAGGAGCCAGACGGCGGCACATAGCCGCAGCCATGCGATACTGTCAGGGTCCCAATGGACCCAGCCAACGACGGGCCAACCAGAAGGGTGACACCGAGGCCCAAGAGGCTGGTCCAGCCCAACCGAAGGCACATCGGCCCGGACTGGATCAACTACACGCACACGTCGACTACTTAAATTAGAAGGAAATGGAGACAAAATCATCCTTGGGATCGTGCAAAGAACCGGCGGCGACTGGAGTTTATCTCCATGTAATAAGATAGCTACTGAATTCTCATTTGATTCCGTTGTATCAGATCATAGAACCAGAATTATCATCCATCTGCTGGTAATATAGATCTGGTACCCTAACATCTGGTATAGATTTTGCCAGCTCCGATCCACCCACCTACCAAATCCAATCCCCAATTCAGCTCTGGAAATTCGGAAGAAAGCCGCCGATCGCCGTCTTCTCCTGGCAAACATGGATCTAGCTCTCCGGGAGTACCTGGACCGCACGGAACTCAATGCCAATGCCCGATCGGACTCGATCGTGGCTACGCAGCAAGGGCTGTCGCAGCAAATCGCCGCCCAAACAGCGCAGCTTCGTGATCTGGCGGACTGGCGGCCAGATCTGGAGGCCCGGTTCGCGCAGCTCCGGGTGCGGTCGCCGATCTCAGCGCCACCAGTATGGCAAAAGCGGCCGCGGGCGGACCAGCAGCACCAACTCTCGCGGATCCCGCCGCCACTGGCTCCAGCAACGAATTCCATGGGCAACCGGCCACGGCGTCGTCACGCACCCCGGGAGTCTTCCGGTGGGGAACGAGTTTCCTCCGCCGGGTCTCCCGGTCACGGGTATGACCTTGCTTCAACTACCTCTGGTTAATCTGTCCTCCGACCCGAATTTAGTCAATTCTCAGTTGATGGCGGCCATGGGCACCACTGCTCCCGCTATGCACTTCCCACAATTCACCGGAGAAAATCCGAATCTCTGGAAAACATTAGCTGAGCAATATTTTCACATGTTCTCCACACACGAATCATGGGTTCCCATGTCCGCATTACACTTCAAGGGAGCCGCAGGAATTTGGCTGCAAGCCGTCCATAAGCGCTTGCACGGCCTCGACTGGATTTCATTCACTTCCTTGCTTTGCACACGTTTCGGTCGAGATCGCCACCAACTCCTCATTCGCCAATTCTACGCCATTAAACAAATATCTTCTGTTGCTAATTATATTGAGCGTTTCGATGTCCTGATGAATCATCTCATGTCATATTCCAAAGATACTCACCCGTATTATTTCTTGACTCGTTTCATTGAGGGACTCCGCTTGGGCATTTGATCGGTGGTAATGATCCAACGACCGGTCGACCTCGACACAGCATGCTCACTGACTTTGCTTCAGGAAGAAGTACAGAAGGGGAGTACTTTCGCCGCCTCGGCAGAGTGATCACCGCTATGTCAGATTCCCAATGAAACAGCTGCAGGCACAAGCACCGCAAGTCTACTCACGACCACCTTCCCGTGCTGATGATCAACGCGGCCTAGATTCCACTCGCGCATCTGCGGATGAACGCATAGCAGCTCTGCGGGCTTTTCGCCGTGCAAAGGGACTCTGTTATAAATGCATGAACGTTGGAGCAGAATCACACATGTCCAGCTACGGTTCAGCTACACATTGCCGAAGAGCTACTGGACTTATTCTCACCAGAGGAATTGACTGGCTCTGACCCAGAACAGCAATTTGAGGAACCTGAACAAGTCTGTTCCATTTCTATGCATGCTCTGCTTGGGCCAGCAGCCAACACACCAGGTGTCATTCAGTTACAAGCTTTCATTGAGCATCGGGAGTTCTCCTGTTAGTGGATTCAGGCAGCTCCACTTCTTTCATCAATTCTCAGTTGGCAGCGCAAATGCATGGTCAAAACCTCTACCACAAGCATGCAGGGTGAATGTCGCAGATGGTATTCAATATCAGTGTACATCTATATACCAGCCTACCCTTGGTCTATTGGAAATCACCAGTTTCACACTGATCTGAAAATTCTGCCACTGGGCTCGTTTGATGCAATCTTGGGAATGGACTGGTGGAACAGCACAATCCAGACATTGATTGGGTCAAGAAGACACTCACTATTTAGCAGTCTCAAAGCACCATTCTCCTCCAAGGTCACCGGCAACACATGCTACAATGCTCAGCCATTTTCTGCTTCAGAGCTGTCCAGCATTTGTCGACAAGGGTCTGCAGCCCACCTGATACACATATATGCCCTGGATGGTGAACTCCAGTGGAGGAAGTTTACCCCTCCAGAAATTCAAGCTGTCATCGATCAATTCCCGACAGTCTTTGCTACTCCCACCAGTCTGCCACCCAAGCGTGCCTGCGATCATCATCACATTCTGTTGATGCCAGTCGCCCACCTGTTAACATGCGAGCCTACCGCCACAAACCAGAACTTAAGACAGAAATTGAACGGCAAGTAGCAGAACTATTGGAATCAGGATCATACATCATAGTACCAGTCACTTCTCCTCTCCAGATTATCGTCAAGAAGAAGGATGGTACCTGGCGTCTATGCGTCGACTACTGATGCGGGCAGGATGACCACCCAGTTGGGAACCCCAAGAGGAAGGTATGATAAGCACAGTAGCAAGTTTTCCCTCAGTAAGAACTGAGGTTTGTCGATCCAGTAGGAAAAAGCTAAACTTAAGAAGGTGATGCTTGCTAGCTTAGTGACACTCCAGCAAGGGCGCCGTTAACGATACTTGTTAACGCGTCTTCAACTAGTAGCAATATGGAACCTACACACAACACAACCAAGTACTTTGCTCCCAACTTACGATGAGGTTGTCAATCTCACCGGTTTTGCTATAAACAAAGGTATGAGCGTATCGAGTGGAAAACAATAATAGTATGCGAGAAAGTAAACAGTGCGAGTAATAGTAAAATGGTGTAGTAACAATGTAAAGAAAATTGGACTGGGGTCCACAGTTCACTAGTGGTGTCTCTCCATAAAATAAATAACAACATGCTGGGTAAACAAATTACAGTTGGGCAATTGATAGAATAAAGATAATGTGCATATGTCGCGAGGATCACTATGAGATTTACTCTGGGTATTACAACAAAATACATAGACCATCATCCAACTGCATCTATGACTAATATTCCACCCACGGGGATATCGTCCGAACACCCCATGAGTATTAAGTTGTGAACAACAGATAACTGCATTAAGCAAAGTGTGTAATGTAAACAAAACGAATGTCCTTGGACACAAGAATGTTGTTTTCTCCCTAGTGGCAACAGACACATCTACAATCTTAGAGGTTTCTGTCACTCCCCCAGATTAAATAGAGGCATGAACCCAACTATCGAGCATAAATACCCCCTCTTGGAGTCACTAGTATCTACTTGGCCAAGATAGCTACTAAACAACGGAGAGCATGCAAGATCATAAACAACATAGAGATAACATAAGATATATGATTCAGCACATCAATTCAACATAACACCAATATTCATCGGATCCCAACAAACACAACATGTAGAATTACACAAAGATGATCTCGATCATGTAAGGCAGCTCACGAGATCTAAACATGAAGCACATGGTGGAGAAGACAACCATCTAGCTACTGCTATGGACCCATAGTCCAAGGTAGACTACTCACTCATCGCGCCGGAGGCAACAAGCATGGCGATGAAGAAGACCTCCGGTGGCGATTCCGCTCTCCGACAGGGTGCCGGGAAGAGCTTCTGGACCCTCCCGATCTCGGGTCGACGACGGTGGCAAATCGCGATGTGTTTCTGGAAAATTGATCGGGTGTTTAGGTTTTTCTCGTCGGGGGGTCTTTATAGCGAAGGGCAAGCTGATACGTCTCCAACGTATCTATAATTTTTGATGCTCCATGCTTGTTTTTACACCATTTGCCTACTGTTCGTTACACTTTGTGGCACTTTTATGCTTTTCCGGAACTAACCTATTCACAAGTCGCCACAGTGCCAGGTTCCCTGTTTTCTGCTGTTTTTGTGTTTCAGAAAAGCTACACAGGAAATATTCTCGGAATTGGACGAAACAAGTTCCTAAAGTCTATTTTTCCCGAAAGCTTCAGAGATCCGAAGAGGAGTCAGAGGGGGGCCACGAGGGACCCACACACCAGGGCGGCGCGGCCCAGCCCCTGGCCGCGCCCCTACATGTGAGGTCGCCTCGGTCCACCTCTGACGATGCCCCTTCGCCTATAAAGACCCCCCGACAAAAAAACCTAAGGACCTGATCAATTTTCCAGAACACATCGCGATCCGCCGCCGCCATCGACCCGAAGATCGGGAGGGTCCAGAAGCTCTTTCCGGCACCCTGCCGGAGAGGGAATCGCCACCGGAGGTCTTCTTCATCGCCATGCTTGCCTTCGGAGCGATGAGTGAGTAGTCTACCTTGGACTATGGGTCCATAGCAGTAGCTAGAGATGGTTGTCTCTCCCACCATGTGCTTCATGTTTAGATCTCATGAGCTGCCCTACATGATTGAGATCACCGTTATGTAATTCTACATGTTTGATTTGTTGGGATCCGATGAATATTGTGTTATGATTGAGTTGCTATACTGAAATATATCTTATGTTATCTCTGTTTTTATGATCTTGCATGCTCTCCATTGTTAGTAGCTATCTTGGCCGAGTAGTTGCGTGACTCTAAGAGGGGGTATTTATGCTCGATAGTGGGTTCATGCCTCTATTTAATCTGGGAGAGTGACAGAAACCTCTAATGTTGTAGATGTGCTGTTGCTACTAGGGAGAAAACAACATTCATATGCTCGAGGGCATATGCTTGGTTTACATTACACACTTTGCTTAATGCAATTATCTGTTGTTCGCAACTAATACTCATGGGGTGTTTGGATGATATCCCCGCGAGTGGATTATTAGTCATAGATGCAGTTGGATGGCGGTCTATATATTTTGTTGTAATGCCAGAGTAAATCGCATAGTGATCTTCTTGATATATCACGTTAGCTTTATTCTATCAATTGCCCAACTGTAATTTGTTTACCCAGCATGGGTTATTTATCTTATGGAGAGACACCACTAGTGAACTTTGGACCCCGGTCCTATTTCCAGCATATTGCTATCACCTGTTTACTTTACTCGCACTGTTTACTTTACTCGCATACATTATCACTTTCCACTCGATACGCTCATACCCTTTGTTTCAAGCAAACCGGTGAGATTGACAACCTCATCGCAAATTGGGAATAAAGTACTTAGTTATGTGTGTGCAGGTTTCACGTTGCTGCTCGCAAAGCAAGCTTGGACGAGGCACCCCATAATTGTCCGGAGCTATCGCGAAGCTTGCAAGCATCACCTTCAGTCATATTGTCTGCTCTTCCCTGATCAACATACCTTGGTTTCTTAACTGAGGGAAAACTTGCTGCTATATTCATCAAAACCTTCTCTGGGGTTTTCCAACTGGCCGGTCATTTACTACATATCTTTTATACTATCATCACTGCGCCATCAACAAGTTTTTTGGCGCCATTGCCGGGGAAGAAGTGGAAGACCTCTGCAAGGGGAGTTTTTCGCCACGCACATCCTTTACTTTGTTTATTGTTTGCTTTACTTTAGTTTTACTTGCATCGTTTTATATGAAAAACACAAAAAATTAGTTTACTTTATAGTTGCTTTTATCTACTTGCTTTTAGTTCATTATGCTATTCCCCCTAAGTATGTTTTGAGGAACCTCTCAGTAGGTAGTGGTTCAATTATTGGGAAAGATAACATAGAGGAGTTCTTTAATCACATTAGTATGCATAAAGAAGTTGAGGAAAAGTCTTTGGTTGAGCTTGCGCCTAGTATTGAAGTTGATTCTGCTTATTTAATTCACATGTTGGAAGCTAGGTTTGCTAGCCTTAATCCTTTTATGCAACACATGCTCCTTAAGCTCATGAAATTGAGGATCCTGAAAAGAAAGCCTTTATCTTGGAAACTTTGCGCTTAGAATTTAAAGATATTGCCATTGAAGCTAGGAAAGTTCTTAAGCGTTTAATAAACTCGCTTCACCTATAAAGGTTATAGTACAAACAATGATGGAACCGAAATACCTATACCTAGCAAGCTTCTTGGGATTGTATGAGGCTTCGAAAATAATTTTGACTGGATCTGTTCCCAAAAACTTTTTAGTGATTTGAGTGAACCAAAGCATGATCACAAGGGGTCTTCAAAAACTTATGTGGATGAAATACAATGCCTTATTGATAAAACCTCTGCCGTTGATCTTAAGCTTCTTCTTCTAAAATTACTTGATTCACAATTTTCTGCGCCTAGCTCAAAGGCGTTAAAGAAAGCACTCTTGGGAGATAACCCACTGTTTTCTTTCAGTACTTTTCTTTTATTTGAGTCTTGGAAGTCATTACTACTGCAATGACCTATCCTTATCCTTTTTATTTTATTGTTGTGCAAGAGAGAAGCCTCTCATTTGAGTGAGGTAAGATTTGGGGATGTTGCGTCCTGAAACTGTTTTCGGTGCTGCACCGTAAAAATTCTTGAACATTCTCTGATATCTTTTGACCTGCGATTCTTGTGCATATGACCCAGGTTATATCCAAACTTTCCATTCGTTGAACACTTTTTGATTTGAGCAATAGAAAAACCCTCAAAAATTCGACCTTTGTCAGCTGTTCGGTTTCGACCAGTTTCTGCCACTATTTGTTTTTGCCGCTTTATCGCTTTCTTTCAAGTTCTTTTTATCACGGAACTTTTGGGGAAGTTCTCCAGTAGTATATACTTTATATGTGGTGGTTTTGGGTTGAAACCTGAAGCAAAGGGTTGATTATATGATATGCTTACACTAATGTTGCTAATAGATTTGTGTTTAGTTTTGTATGAAGGAAGTTTTCAAGTGTAGGGATTGGAGAATGATTGAGATGAGTTGGAAGAATGGACAAAAGCTCAGCTTGGGGGGCCCATCCATGCATCACCCCAAGAAATATCCAGACGTACAAGCGTCAAAGCTTGGGGATGCCCCCGAGGCACCCCTTCTTCATCGGCAAAAATCAGGTCACCTTTCAAAACACTATATTTTTATTGCTTCATGCCTATGTGTTTTTTGGAGGTCAGTTGTTTTAGTTTCTTTATTAGTTTAGTTTTGTTTTCTGTAATAAATGGTTGGACCCAACAAATTTCCTTTGGAGAAGTTGCCTCGCTTTTCATTTGCCAAGAACGCTCTAGTTTTCACTCTTATCAAAAACCGAGTGTTCTTCTTTTCTGCTACTCCTGCTTTTGGTTTTTGTTTTCGTCTTGATTTGCGTTCAGACCTTGTCATATTTCATCAGGTGTATTTTTGCCTCTGATCTTTATTGGTTTTAAAAATAGGTGTCTCTAAAAAATTTCAAATGGTGTTGGAAAAGAGAAAAAGCTTTATGCAAAAAGGTGGTAAAGAAGGAGCTTGTGTAGACTGCGGCTTAGGCTTTTTCATGTCATGCTTGAGGTCTTTTTGATAGTATGCTTAGTGGTTTTGCTGTAGCATGACTTGTCTCAAATAACTGAGATTGCTTAATGAGCCTTTGAAAAAATCATGCGTCTTGTTTTTATTGTTTGGAAGCATATTTTAGTTTTCTCCTTGATGCTTTATTTGGGTTGATTTGGCGCAGCTACCACATGTTAGACTCTTACAAAGTCGCCAATAGCCTTTATGATCATTTAGTTTTGACTTTGATG